>JAECUM010006943.1:0-69008 GCA_016617855.1 Megalonaias nervosa
TATTTCAGAGCAAACTTCAATGAGTCCTTAGAGCTTATTATCAATGAATTCCATGACATTTACATATGAAAATGGGTACAAGGAACTCCAGGACCTTTCAGAGGAAATTTCCATTCTTGCACTTTCTGATATTTAAGTATGTTTATTTGTTTGTTTGGTGTTTATCATCAAGACATAAAGCTGCTGAGGTATTTAATGAATCTAGCAAGAAGAAAGTTTGCTTTGATAAGAAAATAAAGCTTTCTCTGTTAAGGACGTACTGAAGAAAAGCTGTTATGACAAGAAAAAAATAGTTTCATATCTCTAACAAGATATCCAAGTGTGCCTGAGATCACTCACCTGGCTGACATCTCATAGTCAAATGCAAGAGGGAATGGCCAAGAAATCTGAGTCAACAGGATGTTTTCTATTGAAATTCCATCCAATGCTGTTGATTCCATATGAAAAACAACTGTTTCAAGGTCTGTCTTGTTTTTTGCTCGTCATCCATATTTCATGACAAATCAATGCCCAATACATAAATACCCCTATACCAGGATGTTTTGTGTCAAAGCTGGTTAAATTCCATTCACCAGTTTCTTTGATATAAAGTTTATACATTTTTTTTCTACTTGTACCAATCTAGAAGGTCTTCTATGCTAGAAATATGTCTGCCTGGCTGTCAGTCTGTCTCTCAAACTTGATTGAGTTCAGTTCAGCAGTTGTTGGGAAGAAGTAGAAATGTTTCTATTTTTAGTAATGTCAGCCATTTTATGCTTTTGTTTTGGAAAAAAGTCACTGAAAGGCTTTTCTATATTTAGCAGTCATATTTTATGGTGGATCAGCATAATTTGTAAAAATTTCAAAGGCCTTAATGCCTGATGGTTTCTGTTAAGATTGTTTAAATTCTATTCAATGATTTAAGTGAAGTTGTTGCAAAGTTTTTCTATTTTTATTAATGGTGACTATATCTGATGCGGGATCAATATTAGTTGTACAAACTCGAAAGCCCTCTATACCTGGATGCTTTCTGTTAAATTTGTTAAAATTATATTAAGTGGTGTTTGAGAACAAGTCATTTAAATGTTTTTGTATTTTTTGCATTGACAGCCATATTTGATGATCATTTTGTGTAAACATTTAAGAGGTTTTCATGCCCGAATGCTTCCTGTCAAGTCTGGTCATGTTCTGTTCAAAAGATTTGGTGAAGTTGTTTAAAGGTTTTTCTATTTTTAGCAACAGTGGTCATTTCATTGGTGGACTGATATATAAATCTGAAAGGTAATCAGGCTAGGATGCCTTTCTGTCAAGCTTTGTCAAATTCTATTCAGCAGATATGGAAAACAAGTCATTTGAAGTGTTTTATACTTTAAGTTATGGTGGCTATATTTGATAGTGGATAAACATCAGCTGTATAGAATTGGAAGCTCTCTATGCCAGGATGAATTATCTCAAGATTGGTTAAATTCTATTCAATCATTTTGAAGAAGAAATTGTTTAATGATTTGTCTATTTTTTTAGTAATGGTGATCATATTTAATGGTAAGCAGTTTTTGAAAAAAAATGTTGTTTACTATTTGTATCAGTTGCCATATTTTATTGCAAATCAGCATAATTTATACAAACTCGAAAGGTCTTCATGCCAGGATGCCTTCTGTCATAGTTTTGTCAAATTATATTCAGCATTTCTGGGCTAGAAATCATTGCAAGAATTTTCTATTTTCAGTAACAGTCACTATATCTGAAGGTGGACTGACATTATCTGTACAAATTTGAAAGGTCTTCTTGCCAAGATGCTTTTCCTCAAATTTAACAAATTCGTTTCGGCAGATTTTGATTACAGTTGTTGTTGTTGTACGGTTTAATGCCATTTTTCAGCACAAGATAGGCTATACATGGCAGCCAGTATAAATGGTGGAGGAAGAACCCAGGAAAACCCCGGAAAGAACCAATGACCCTCAAGAAGTTACTGGCAAAGCTTTCTCACTTACCCACAATGGCTGAGCTTGAGACTTAAACCAATGCAGACAGAGATGAGATGGCAGTGACTGGTAATGGTGAGCACTTTATACCACTTGGCTACTTGGGGCCCCTTTTTGATTACAAGGTTTTTTTGTATTTTTAGTGAATTAATGTGAGTATTCTTTTTGCCAGATTTTCTCAAAACTGGTCCATTGGACTTTGAGAAGAAGTTTAAAAATAGCAATTGTTGATGGATGTATGATTCACAATTCACAACACATGATGCATGATGGCACAGGGCCATATCATAAAGAGTCATGTAACATTTAATATTTAAACTCGGCTTATAGAGCAAGAGATAAAAGCACTTACGTTCTTCAAACAGTGTTTGCGAATGTATGTCAGCAATTCCCTTGGCGGCCTCACTCTCCAGCATCTGTTTTCTTTGCTTGAAGTCTTTTTTTAATGACTGTTTAAAAAAATCCAATTAGCTGCATGCTAATAAGACAATCAATTCAAATGCACTTGACTAATAAAGTAAAATTGGATTTAAATAACCACTGTTTTGGAAGACCACATGTCACGAGAGACCAGGCCTGATCCCTGTCATGAAAGTTTCATGAACATTTTGAGTAATAAAATGTTACTCCAAGCCTGGAAGTCTTGCCATACATTTACAAATGCAACCGTTTGATTGTTCAGAATTTTGTCTCATAAGATCTGGAATCTAGGCAAGCTTTATGATGAAAGGGCATGGAGATCATAAACTGTGCATGACTTTGAAATATCATTATCAGCCAATCAGAAGACAACATTTCCATCATATTACTTCCACGATAAATGACTGACATGAGTGAGAATCACATTTATAGCCTGATTGTAAGAAATCTGCCCAGGATTCAATAATAATAAATTCCACTTTTGAATATTCCAGTGCCTTTGTTTACATGCAAATGTGCTTATAAAATCAATGGCAGGGTTAAATACTACAGTCTTATAAACATGGATGTGATTAAATACTACAGGCTTATAAACATGGATGTGATTAAATACTACAGGCTTATAAACATGGATGTGATTAAATACTACAGGCTATAAATATGGATGTGATTAAATACTACAGGCTATAAATATGGATGCGATTAAATACTACAGGCTATAAATATGGATGTGATTAAATACTACAGGCTATAAATATGGATGTGATTAAATACTACAGGCTATAAATATGGATGCGATTAAATACTACAGGCTATAAATATGGATGCGATTAAATACTACAGGCTTATAAACATGGATGTGATTAAATACTACAGGCTATAAATATGGATGCGATTAAATACTACAGGCTTATAAACATGGATGTGATTAAATACTACAGGCTATAAATATGGATGCGATTAAATACTACAGGCTTATAAACATGGATGTGATTAAATACTACAGGCTATAAATATGGATGCGATTAAATACTACAGGCTTATAAACATGGATGTGATTAAATACTACAGGCTATAAATATGGATGCGATTAAATACTACAGGCTTATAAACATGGATGTGATTAAATACTACAGGCTATAAATATGGATGCGATCAGTGAGTTATGAATGTGCTGCTCATCTGGCTGACCTAGTATATTAGTTTTGTGTCGATGATAATTTCAGCCACCCTATAGTCATTAGGCTATTTTAGCAGCTGACAATTTCAGAATTAAAAAAGGTTAATTAAAGACCAATGCATATTGTAATAGAAAGTGTTGAAGACATTAAAATGGAATGAAGTGTTTATATGAATCATAAAATTTATGAAAACTGGAAATAATATACGTACAAGTTGGTTTTTTGTATTGTAACAGGGTCATTGTCATAACCACATTATACCTGAAATGCCACATTATACCTGGAATCATGTTATAATGAAGGGCACTATAACAACAGACACCACTCTGGTAGCCTAGTGGTTTGAGCGTCCGCCTCGGAAGTGGGAGGTCGATTGTTCAAACCTCGGCAGAGCCATACCAAAGACTTATAAAAATGGTACTAGCAGCTGCCTCGCTTGGCACTCAGCACTGAGAGGTTAGTGTTAGGATTGGTCAGCCTGGTGTCAGGATAATGTGACATGATGCTACATGTCTGCAGCATGATGCCCCAGTGCTAGACGTCACTATAAACTGTCACACTGCAGACATCGTAGTGATATGACTGAAAACTTGTTAAAAGCTACATTAAAAATCCAAATCACACACACACACACACACACAGCTGAGAATTTATGTTATATTTGTTTGTTACAATCGATAAGTGTCATAATGTGATGCTTAGGGACTGACAATTTCATTTTTGGGTTTGGGGTTGGCACCTATAGGAAATTTTGCATGAAAAGGTTGTCATCATCAAACAACTTGTTCTGATTTAGAGAAGAAAAGAACCTATTTTATTTTATGTTCCACCAAGAATTACTGCATTTTCCTAGAGAAATAAATCTGATAATTTACTGGAGTGAATTACTGAAATATTTTTTCAATGCAGATGACAGACATCAATAACATTATGACAAAGAAATCTGATCTACCATTTTGAGAGTTACTAGTTCCAGTGGTAAGTATGGCCACCTATCATGCAGGTGGACCAGGATTAAAATCCTGCCATATGATTATGTTTTTTTTCTTCAATTTTGTTTTGTTTATATGAGAATATAAAACAAAACATAGATACCATAAGAAATCTGCTACATTATTCTATTATACATACTGCAAGCCAATAAGTTTGAGCATAAAATAAAAAATTTAGCTTCTTTTGAGTGAATGATGGATGTATTTCATCTTGTTTGTGAAAACTCAGGAATTGTCATCTGTGCAATGACATATATCCATTATTCACTTAATACAATGTTACGTATATGTAATTAAATTATTTGTGTGTTAGTTTTAAATTCTCTTTTACTTTATTTTTATTTCATTACATTTCATTGTAAGGATAATATTTTTACTGGATTTGACATTTTTCCCAGTGAATTTAGTTCAATTCTTTTAGCCTGATTAGAACACAAAATGATTGCTACATTATATTTTTAGCTGACCTAGTTCGTAATCTTGATTCTGATTTTGTAAACATTGAGTGACAATGATTGGTCATTACCAAGGTCATGTTCAACCCGTGTGTTAGTCTGTTGTAAGCAGTTTTATTTTTAAATTTAATTCCAGAGTGGGAATCTGATTCGTAGCCTACGTGCAAACTGGCATTTTTTTTTACTGCGCTGTTCAAGTTAAGTGACCATGTAAGCCATCATGAGATCTAAAATCGCGGGTTAAAACAGACATTTTCTAGTGGATTTGATCAGTCGTAAATATATACCTTCGGGCTCAAGGTACTTGTCTTGTTGTTGCCATTTGAGTTGATTTTCGTATTTAAAATAATTTATTCACCCTGGAAAATACTCTTCTTCAACGAAATTCTTGGACAAAGACATTCACTAAATTATTCGGAATTCATAAGCTAGAATTATATTCTTGGTGACTCAACAAGGAACTGTTGAGACATCAACACAAACTGGTTATTGAGGACGTCATCGCCTTCCATATTGGAACTTCATCGAGATTCGAACTTGGTTTCAATTAGAACTTTTTAGTGATAGGACTTATATTTTTTGAATTCCAGGATTAATTTTTGGTTTATATTTACAAACCGTAAGTCCTATTTCGTATTTTTACCTTGTTTTCTAGGGAAATAAATTATTTTGTTAAATTTACAAAGCTCGTTGACTTCACTCTTTTCTTTTGTTATTTTAGTATGAGCCTACATGTAACAACAAGCAAACATATTAAATGTATCCATTATATCACTTGAAAAA
Source organism: Megalonaias nervosa (assembly GCA_016617855.1). Taxonomy (NCBI): domain Eukaryota; kingdom Metazoa; phylum Mollusca; class Bivalvia; order Unionida; family Unionidae; genus Megalonaias; species Megalonaias nervosa. Next base: position 5,793 of record JAECUM010006943.1, read on the forward strand.
ATAGCATCTTGAGGTAAAAGAAAAAAATTCTGGCTTGAAAGAAAATCTGCCTCACCCCTGAAATTTAAATGATCAGTCCCTTACAAGCTTTTGTCACATCTACTGGTTCTTGTCTTGCCATTAATTAGCTACTTTGAAGGCACCGCTGCCAGTAAAAGGATGAGACTGTAAACATTTACTTTTCATGTCATAAATTAGCTACTTTAAAGGCACTGCTTCCAGTAAAAGGATGAGATTGTAAACATTTACTTTTCATGATGCACCTTAAATTTAATTTATGTTGTTGTGACATTTGCTGTTTACGCTGAACCTTAAGTATCACAAATTATGATAGGGAATATATATATATAGTTGTGACATTTATTGGTAGCACTGTACCTTAAGTGGCACAATTTTGTGACAGTATCTGTTATTGTGACATTTACTGTTGGAACCGCATCTTAGTGTCACAAAATTGTGACAATTACAGTTTTAATTAGTAAGTACAGTCTCAACAGTAAATGTCATATTGCTTCTGACAGAAAAAAGGTTTCTTTATTTGGGCTTATAATCATTATATCAACTCTTTGCTGTGATTTTGCTTGATAATATCCCTTGCCTGTCTGATCATGTCCCTTGTTTGTCTAATCATGTCTCTTATCTGTCTGCTAATGTCCCTTGTCTGCCTGATCATGTCCCTTGTCTGCCTGATCATTTCTCTTGTCTGTCTCATTATGTCCCTTGTCTGTCTAATCATGTCCCTTGTCTTTCTAACCATGTCCCATGTTTGTCTGATCATGTCCCTTGTCTGTCTGATCATGTCCCTTGTCTGCCTGATCATGTCCCTTGTCTGTTTAATTATGCCCCTTGTCTTTCCAGCCATGTCCCATGTTTGTCTGATCATGCCCCTTATATGTCTTGTAATGTCCCTTATCTCTAATCAGCTCTTGCCTGTCCATTTTCTTTAGTTCCTGTGTTTGTGTATCTGTCTGTCCACCTCTCTTTCTAATGCAATATTTTATGAGGGTGAAGAGTATTCCTATTTCTCCACCTACTTACCTGTCTATCTCACTATCTATTTATCTGTTCAAAGATTTAGGAAACAGACAACAGGATAGACACCAATTATGTGCTTAAAATGTGAGACAGCATATTTTTAAACGTTTGTTATTGGGTTTCAAAATCATTATATGATGACAACTATGATATTTACCCATATTTGTTACATTGTCAGGGTCTGTCTACAGCAGTACTACATGTAAATGTAACAATTTTTAAGAATGATGTTTACCAGTGTTTATCATTGTTTATCAGTAGTAATTTTGTCATGGTGACATTTACTGGCAACTTTACATAGAATTGGACTGTTAAATGTCCTTTGCAACGTTCATTGGCATTAACAGGCACTACTGAGATTTTATGAATGAAGACTTCATAGACAAACATCAATTTGTTTATATGTGTATTTGCAAGTATGCACATCTCTATCCATCTCTTTGCCTGTCTGTCTCCCAGTTTTAAGGAAAACATAATGTACTGGTATCATTGGAGAGTTTTGTGATGAAGCTGTCTGTGGTTTGAGTCTGAACCAACAAACAGATGTACAAAAATAAAAATTAGAATTATCTGAACCTCATACACATTACTCATTACAATGTGTAATAAATAAATTCATGTACATAAATTTAAATATTTATAGAATGTAGCATGCAGACAGACATTAAAGCAAGCAATATATGTGTGAGAGTTGAAAAAGTTCACTTTTAATGTTGGAATGGAAATGTAAAACTTACATGAAAATATTTCTCATGTGCTGAAAGTCCTTGCTTTAAATGTTCTGAAACAGAAAATAAACAAAATCAATTCAAATGTAAAATCCTACCACTTAAAAATCAATACTGAAAATAGTGGCAGAAAATGATAGGTCAATACTGACAATAGTGACAGTAAAATGGTAGGTCAATACTGACAATAGTGACAGTAAAATGGTAGGTCAATACTGACAATAGTGACAGTAAAATGGTAGGTCAATAGTGAAAATAGTGACTGTAAAAATGATTGGTCAATAGTAAAAATAGTGACAGTAAAAATGATTACTCAATAGTGAAAATATTGACTGTAAAAATGATTGGTCAATAGTGAAATTAGTGGCAGTAAAATGATAGGTCAAGACTGACAATAGTGATAGTAAAAATGACTGGTCAATACTGAAAATAGTGACAGTAAAATGATAGGTCAATACTGAAAATAGTGACAGGAATATGACTGGTCAATACTGAAAATAGCATCAGTAAAATGATTGCTCAATATTGAAAATAGCATCAGTAAAATGACTGGTCAATATTGCATCAGCAAAATGATATGTCAATAGTGAAAATAGTTACAGTAAAATGATAGGTTAATACTGAAAATAGTGGCAGTAAAATGATAGGTCAATACTGAAAATAGTGACAGTAAAAATGATTGGTCAATACTGAAAATAGTGGCAGTAAAATGATTGGTCAATATTGAAAATAGTGACAGTAAAATGATAGGTCAGTACTAAAAATAGTGGCAGTAAAAATGATTGGTCAATACTGAAAATAGTGGCAGTAAAATGATTGGTCAATATTGAAAATAGTGACAGTAAAATGATAGGTCAATATTGAAAATTGTGGCAGTAAAATGATAGGTTAATACTGAAAATAGTGACAGTAAAATGGTAGGTCAATACTGAAAATAGTGGCAGTAAAATGATAGGTCAATAGTGAAAATAGCGACAGTAAAATGATAGGTCAATACTGAAAATAGTGGCAGTAAAATGATAGGCCAATACTGAAAATAGTGACAGTAAAAATGATTGGTCAGTATTGAAAATAGGGAGAGTAAAATGATAGGTCAATAGTGAAAATAGTGACAGTAAAAATGATTGGTCAATAGTGAAAATAGTGGCAGTAAAATGACTGGTCAATACTGAAAATAGCATCAGTAAAATGATTGCTCAATATTGAAAATAGCATCAGTAAAATGATTGGTCAATATTGCATCAGTAAAATGATTGGTCAATATTGAAAATAGTGGCAGTAAAATGATTGGTTAATACTGAAAATAGTGGCAGTAAAATGATAGGTCAATACTGAAAATAGTGACAGTAAAATGATAGGTCAATACTTAAAATAGTGGCAGTAAAATGATAGGTCAATATTGAAAATAGTGGCAGTAAAATGACAGGTCAATACTGAAAATAGTGGCAGTAAAATGATAGGTCTATACTGAAAATAGTGGCAGTAAAATGATAGGTCTATACTGAAAATAGTGGCAGTAAAATGATAGGTCTATAGTGAAAATAGTGGCAGTAAAATGATAGGTCAATACTGAAAATAGTGGCAGTAAAATGATAGGTTATACTGAAAATAGTGGTGGTAAAAATGATTGGTCAATACTGAAAATAGTGACAGTAAAAAATGATTGGTCAATAGTGAAAATAGTGGCAGTAAAATGATAGGTCAATACTGAAGACAGTGACAGTAAAATGATAGGTCAATAATGAAAATAGTGGCAGTAAAATGATAGGTTAATACTGAAAATAGTGACAGTAAAATGATAGGTCAATACTGAAAATAGTGGCAGTAAAATGATTGGTCAATACTGAAAATAGTGGCAGTAAAATGATAGGTCAATACTGAAAATAGTGGCAGTAAAATGATAGGTCAATACTGAAAATAGAGTGACAGAAAAAAATGATTGGTCAATACTGAAAATAGTGGCAGTAAAATGATAGGTCAATACTGACAATAGTAGCAGTAAAATGATAGGTCAATAGTGAAAATAGTGAGAGTGAAAATAATTGGTCAATACTGAAAATAGTGGCAGTAAAATGATTGGTCAATACTGAAAATAGTGGCAGTAAAATGATAGGTCAATACTGAAAATAGTGACAGTAAAATGATAGGTCCATACTGAAAATAATGACGGTAAAATGATAGTCAATATTGAAAATAGTGACGGTAAAATGATTGGTCAATACTGAAAATAGTGACAGTAAAATGATAGGTCAATAATGAAAATATTGACAGTAAAAATAATTGGTAAATATTGAAAATGGCACCAGTAAAACGTAAAAATAATTGGTCAATATGCATATTTTTATGATCAGCATACTAAGTTTCACAGCAATCCACTACAAACTGCAAAAATTAATTGCATTCGCAAAATTCTTTTATATATTATATCCAGCTCTACTTCAAAAAGGGCCATAACTCTTGTAAAATTGAAGGAGCACAAACGTTTTTTCAATATGTGCATCTTTAAATAATGATCATAATATTTACCAAGTTTCACAGCAAGCCATAAAAAACTTAAAGACAAGATGCATTCACAAGATTCTGCCTTATACTGCATTCAACTGCAGAACAAAAATTTCAAGAACTCTTACCAACAATTACGGAAGTTAAATGATTTGTTGAGACACACTTACAGCTTCAGGTGATGACCATAATATTTATCAACTTTCATGGTAATTTGTCAAAAATTGTGTGACTAGTTACACTAGCAAGAATGTGTCCAACACAGCATCAAGCTACATGACAAATATGGCAATAACAATAAGAAATATGGCAGGAGCAAAATGATTTGTTGACATGTGCATATTCAGGTGAAAATCATAATATTTACAAAGTTTCATGGCAATCCATCAAAAACTGTGTGTCAAAAGGACAATAACTCATCCTAATATGATGAGAACAAGAATATGGGTTATTCATGTCCGAGTTATCAAAATTTTGCATTATATTATTTTTTATAAACATTCAATAGTACTAGAACTGAGTCGAATGCACCTGGTCAGGTGACAATGTGGTGATTTTCTGCAAGTGAAAGTATGTCACTGACAACTCTTTCAAGCCAAGCATAATGTAAAACTTAATTATCTTCCTAACAAATGCACAAAAATCTAGTTTTCATGCCATGAAAATGAGAGTATATTCTAAAGCCAGCTGACTTGCCATTTATTTTAGTAAAGTTAATTGAAATATTTTAATATCTAAAATTTACATAAATCCATTCAATTAAACATATTTGCCACATACAAGTTTAAGAATTTATGTTTTCTCACTAGATTCAGGGAGATGCTATGCTCCTGAAAATATTAGGTTTTACACTAGTCTAGTTTGGATAATCCACCTACCCTATTTACACTACATTAATATGACTACCCTATTTATACTACAGTGTGGTTTGGATAATCTGACTACCGTATGTACACTACGGTGTGATTTGGATAAATTGACTACCCTATTTACACTACAGTGTGCTTTGGATAATCTGACCACCCTATTTACACTACAGTGTGGTTTGGATAAACTGACTACCCTATTTACACTACAGTGTGATTTGGATAATCTGACTACCCTATTTACACTACAGTGTGGTTTGGATAAACTGACTACCCTATTTACACTACACTGTGGTTTGGATAAACTGGCTACCCTATTTACATTACAGTCTGATTTGGATAATCAACAACCCTATTTACACTATAGCATGGTTTGGATAATCCAACTACTCTATTTATAGTACAGTCTGATTTGAATAATCCAACTTCTCTATTTATAGTACAGTCTGGTGGGATAAATAAAGAATCTGAATTAGCATTATATCAAGTTCACAATGTAGACCCTGGTTAGGGTCTGAACTGTTCACAGTTATAGTGAAGGTCAATGTTATCATGTAGATGCATTTACTCATCTTAAATTAAATATTAATTGTTGTTCTAGAATATAATATTAATATAGTTTAAACAAAGTCTATTAAATCCTGATTATTGTATGCTCTGCACCTTTACTGTCATCAAGAAACTTCCAGATGAAAGTTTTAATCATGATGGACTTTTACAATGGTGGCCAGGTACAAAACTGGGTGAAGAAAAGATCATGTCGAGTCTAACAGTCACAATGTAGTGTGGTACAAAACTTGTTTGACATGCATAGCTTTCACTGTGACATCACAGTGTGTGACATTCAATCCAGTTTGTACTGGATTACACCTCTAGGTTGACCTCATCCAAATATGTCTACATACTTTAACATTGAATCTTACTGTATGTGTATGTAAATAATGACCTACCAAAGGAATATAAATGTAGCAAGATCAAAATAAAGTGACTAATCACCATTTAAAGGTATGTGTAATCAAATTCTAAAAATCAACACCATTACTGAAATACTGATTGCATATATGACCTGTCCAGTTTTTTTTTTTACTATAGACAGTGCAGACCCTGCTCAGGGTCTGTGCTATTTACAGTTAGACACACTTTATACTTGAATAAATATGGTATTATCATTTAAACTGGAAATCATGAATGGGAACAATTTATTCAATGTCATCCTCAAAATTAAACCCTTTTATCCAACTGATGTATTTATCACACAGTTTTCATATAGTACTTCTCATATTGTAAGACGATGAGCCAAGTTAATACATTTGTCAGAAAACAGGGGCTATGCTTACTGCGAGACAAAGATATCCTAAGTAAATTTTAGGCAAACTTTATTGAAAAAGGGGGTGGGATGGATGGGGGCTTATCACCAAGCATTGGCTTTTCATTGGATAAATATAGTAGCAATAGTTGGCATCTCATTGATGAGGCAAAACTTTGATACCATATAACAGGTTATTTTAGTGGTGGACAAATTCTAGCAATTTAGCTGTCTCACAATAAGACCATAAAAGTAAATATATCAAAATTTACAGTTGGCTAAATAAATGTGGATATTTCATGAATAAAACATGAGAATAAACATGCAACATTCATGCATTTAGTTTAATAAGAGTGCTTTTTATATTTTCCATTCTTGGTATGTATGATAAAAATACAACAATGACTATCAGCAGTATCCTAATAAAGCTTTCAAATTTCTTTTGGGCACCATTTCTTTGGTGCTGAACATAACTGAAGAATAAGGAAATACATGTATGATCACTTGTATGTTGCTATATGTATTAAACTCATTAGTATGTTCATTTCTTATGTTTTTGTTACTTTTTTATAATCTCTGACTGACAAAATGCAGATTGATGATGCTGTCATTGTTTCAGTGAATAAAGAGTACTAATGAACATGGTAATTGTATGGACAATATAAAGAATACTAGGGTACATGTTAATTATATGGACAACATAAAGAGTACTTGGGAACATGTTAATTATATGAACAATATGAAGAGTACTAGGGAACATGCAAAATGTGGACAATATGAGGAGTACTAGGAACATGGTAATTGTATGGACAATATAAGGAGTACTTGGGAACATGGTAAATGTATGGACAATACGAAGAGTACTAGTGAACAGGAAATTGCCTGGACAATATGAAGAGTACTAGGAAATTGGATAATTGCATGGACATTATGAAGAGTACTAGCAAACTGGGTAATTGCATGGACAATATAAAGAGTACTAGGAAATGGTGATTGCATGGATAATATAAACAATGCTAGTGAACAGTAATTGGATGGACAATATGAAGACTACTAGGGAACAAGAAATTGCATGGACAATATGAAGAGTACTAGCAAACAGGGCAATTGCATGGACAATATAAAGAGTACTAGGAAACAGAGCAATTACATAGATAATTTGAATACTACTTGGGAACAGGGTAATTGCATGGATAATATGAATAGTACTAAGGAACAGGGTAATTGCATGGACAATATGAAGAGTACTAGGAAATGGTAATTGCATGGACAATATAAAGAGTACTAGGAAACAGGGCAATTACACAGATAATTTGAGTACTACTAGGGAACAGGGTAATTGCATGGATAATATGAATAGTACTAAGGAACAGGGTAACTGCATGGACAATATGAACAGTACAAGGAGCAGGGGAAAATTCATTGTTGGACAAGTGAAATTTAATGTAACTTGACAAATTTTACATCTTGATTTGTTCAAGAAGCTATTTTGACCTATCTTCAATAGCACATTGTGTAGTCACCAGTAATTTAGAAACAACTATAAAGACTATTATTACAAGTCACAAACATGATGCTGGTTAAAACTTAAACAACTCTTTTTGGATAGAAATAGCTAAAGTTTAGATCTACATAAATAGCCTGCCTTATGGCACAAGATAGTTGAAAGGTATCTCAAACTGTACATACACTGAATTACGAAACAAATGGATATACAAATCTTACTCTTCAATATTTGCTCCATTGGTGTGAGATTTTCATCTCCTTTCTGTCCATCTGATGCTGAAAGTAAAATAAAATTTGAAAGGCATCAGAAATATAAACACCTATAGCATTAACTGAGTATTGTGGATTCAATGATTTTATAGGTATCAATTTTTCTGGTTTAACTAACAATGACATTTTTGGCATTGATTGATTCCTGCAAGTTCATTTAAGGGTTAAGGTAATTCTGTTCCCATTATAGGTGGATCATCTTTGACTGTTCTTTATATTTGTACTGTACAGCAACAATCAATAATAAATAGCAAGAGTCCCTCAAAGGGACTGATTCTCTACCAGTGAAAAAGAATTACCAGGAATACAAAATAAGACCATTTTTTTTCTTTGAACTGTTGAGAACTGAGATATTCTTGCAAAACTCCAACATACTAAACTTGGTAATAAAAATATTTTCTTATATTTGAGTTAACATGTTCAGAAGATACCAGTCAGTGCAGTCCAAAATACTTTGTCATGCCGTTTGACCATGAATTATCATTGATAGAAGATCAATGAGTTTGTCGCAGACCATGAATTATCATTGATAGAAGATCAATGAGTTTGGCGCAGACCATGAATTATCATTGATAGAAGATCAATGAGTTTGTCGCAGACCATGAATTATCACTGATAGAAGATCAATGAGTTTGTCGCAGACCATGAATTATCATTGATAGAAGATCAATGAGTTTGTCGCAGACCATGAATTATCATTGATAGAAGATCAATGAGTTTGTTGCAGACCATGAATTATCATTGATAGAAGATCAATGAGTTTGTCGCAGATTTCGTCAGATACATGCAAAACCAAATATTAAGTTTGGTTAAATGTACGAGTAACATTTTTCTTGGAAAAAACATGAAGTTTTCAAAGTGGTACCAGTCAAGCTATTTTTCAGATGTATCCAAAAATAAGGTTAAATTATAAAAATACATTCAAACTTGATTGCATTATCATGCCTATAAGCAAATACAGCTAAAAATCTAAGCTGAGGCAGCTTACCTATATGTATATATAAAGCCAATGAAGTGCAAAAATGCAAGCAATGACCTTTGACTTAATCAATTAGATCTTGTTTTCAAAACTACTTCACAAAAATACAGATGCTGCTTGTCAAATATTTGCCACCTTCATTCAGAACCACTTAAATACTGAAGGGTTTTAATGAAAACCATGTGTCACTGCCACCAGTCTGAAAGATGGTATGGTGCCATAATTGAGGTGAGATGAGCACTATTTTCATTAGAACAAGCTACATACTGCTACAGTTTTTTAATCCATTAAGAGAAGTAGCCATATAAGGATTTTCAGGATTGCCTATAAGGCAACCATTTTGGAGGTTTTATCATCATCTTTTTCATATGGAAACAACAACAGACCACAAGAAATAGAAAGTTTTATATAAAGAAAAACATTGGCAATGCAATCTGTTCAGATGAAGTTTTTAAAAGATCTGTAAAATTTTGGGAGGTTACACAGGCCTCATTTTCATTTAGGATCAACTACATATACAGTTAAGTGTTTTAGTGAAAACCACATGTCAATATGACCATCCCTTGAAGAGGACTAGTGATAACACGATGTTCAAGATCAAGATGTCCACCATGCTGGAGGTCTGATTGGCATTTTTCATTAGTACCAACTAGATATCATAAAAAGTCTTTTTGTGAAAAGCCAATTTCAGGAGAAGTAGCTAGAACAAGATTTTCATTTTGGCCACCATAGCAGATGTCAGATTAGCATCTTTCTCATTTAGGATGAACTAAATATCTTAATAAGACTTTCAGTGAAAAACTCATGTCACTACAGTCATCAGATTTTACCAAGATGGCCATCATGGTGGCCATATTAGAGGTCAGACTGGTATTAATTCATGTAGTACCCACCAGATATCAGTTCAGCACCATTCATTATAATAAATCTGTTAGTGAAAACTCCATGTAGATATGAGTAGGAGTAAAATTCATAAGATTTTCAAGAAGGCTACCATGGCAGCTACACTGGATGCCTGAGGTTACCATTTTTATTTAGGACTTTTTTATTTAGGACCAACAAGACACCATAAAATATCCTTCAGTGATCTGTATATATGTAATAACATCATTGTAAATATAACATTCAGTGATCTGTATATATGTAATAACATCATTGTAAATATAACATTCAGTGATCTGTATATATGTAATAACATCATTGTAAATATAACATCCATTCAATAGGAGTAGTGACAATAAGATTTTCAAGATAGCCAATACGGTGGCCATGCAGAATATCTGATTGGCAAGACATTTACATCAATAAAATGTAATTAATAATTATGTTTGTATTTTTACTTATATTAAATTTATACCTCTGTTTATTAAAGACTCAAAATATTTGTCTTCAGCTTTCTTTGATTCTGTCATGATTGTTGCTGGAAAAAAAAAATCATCATAAGCAAGAACCACAAAAACAAATTTTTCAGTTTTAAAAAATAAATCATCTGGTTTTATTAAGATCAAACAATGAATGTGATAAAACATCTGTTGTGTCTTTGATGTGATGATAATATGATTACACACACACACACACACACATATATATTTATATATATATATAATTCTGTATTAGCATTCACATTTTCAAATTGTTTACAACACAGAAAAGCCAAGATAGAGATATATATATATATATATATATATATATATATATATATATATATATATATATATATATATATATATATCTGTCTCTCAGCATTCACATTTTGAAACTGTTTATAACACCTAAAATCCTAGAGAGCTCAAATATGATTGTGCCTGTTTCAATTGGAAAGTTACAGATGCAAATGAGAGATACAGCTACTTAGGTATACCTAAAAGGCTGTCAAACTGATGGTCCTTGATCAGTTGATCAAGCTGCAGTGGGTTATTACAGCAAGGGCACTTGTGTTGTCTGTCAACCCACTCCTGGATACACCTCTCACAAAAACGGTGACCGCAGGATGTCATGACAGCTGCCTTCATCTGACACATGCATATTGAACACTGGAAGAAGTCGTTTATTGCCTGAACCTAAAGCAAGAGCGACACACACAGATGTAACAAACAGTATTGCCTGAACCTAAAGCAAGAGTGACACACACACAGATGTAACAAACAGTATTGCCTGAACCTAAAGCAAGAGTGACAGACACAGATGTAACAAACAGTATTGCCTGAATTTAAAGCAAGAGTGACAGACACATATATAACATACAATCAATTTTCTTCAAGTCTATTGCATTTTCTGTGCAATGTCATACACCATTAAAAAAATGAAATAAAAAATCAAAATTATGTTTTACTCTAATTTATGGAATATCATACTATTAGTGGTCAAAATATTTGTAAATTGTAGGTACTTATTGTAAGCTACTTAAATATTTATTATTTTTTCCCTATCATTTTTGTTCACTCTAACAATGTAAATGACATGGAGTCCCTTGAAAAGACTACTACCGGTAAGCAAAATGAATTTCCTGAAATACAAGATAAGACCATTTCTTCATTTTAACTGCTGAGTGTTGAAAACATCTCTGATATTCTTTGGCAATAAAAAGATTTTCATATTAGTTGCTGTGGTGGACATATTGGACATCAGATTGGCACCATTTTCATTTATGACCAAGTAAACATTAGATTCTTTTAATGAAAATCCATGTCAATGAGACCATCCATTTAGTGAGAGTAGTGACAGCAATATTTTTTTAAGACAGCCATCACAGCAGCCATACGGGATGTATGATTGGTACCATTTTCATTTAGAAACAACTTGGTATCATAATAAGCCTATTGGTGAAAACCCCATGTTGATATATCTATCCATTTGGAATAAGTTGTAATACGGCATCTCCTCCTCCAATATCTGTGTTTCCTATTGCATTGGTTTTAATATTAGGGTAGGTAGGTAGCTTTTTTTAATCAATACATATATCTTATAATGATGTGTATATATAATGTACTAAGTGCTTAAAGTACTGTGCACAACTAGCTCAATTTGATGTGCAAATCAATTCTGGGATTTAAAAATTGATATATATATATTATAATGATTAGTATATATATATAATATACTAAGCACTTCAAGTACTTGGCAAAACTGGCTCAGTTAGATGCACAAATCAATTTCAGGACTTTTCTGTCTTTTGTTTTTACATTTTTCTTTTATCCTGGGGGGGAAAAGTGCTAGTGTTGGCAACAAAAAAACGGGGATGATTGGCTGACCAGAAACACATATTTTTTTGGGCCAAACATTAGTTTCAAAATGGTTACCATGGACCAAATAGACATCATAAGAAATCATTGGCAAAAGCATAATCAATATGGCCAAGCATCTAAAAGTAGCCAAAACCTGAATTGGTGGTGGACATATTGGAAAGTCAGACTGGCACCATTTTCATTTATGACCAACTAGACATCATAGAAAGCCTTTCAGTGAAAACCCTATGCTGATATGACTATTCATTCAGGTGAAATAGTGATAAACAAGATTTTCAAGATGGCCACTGTGGTAGCCATACTAGAAGTCGGAGTGGTACTATTTTTATTTAGGAAAAACTAGACATTATTATTTTTGTTAAAAGTATTTTGATATGACTATCCATTCAGGAGCAGTAGCAATAACAAAATTTTTAAGATGGCCAATGTAGTGACCATACTACACATCATAAGAAGTCTTCTGGTAAAAAAACCAATGTCAATATGACTTTCCATTCAGAAGAAGTAGCGAGAACATTAATGTATGGAGAGATGATGGACAACAGACCATGGACAACAGACCAGACCATGAGCTCTTTCTGCCTATGACCAACAGAACTAAAAATTATAAGATAAAATAAGCACAAAACCTTACAGAACACAGAATATTGCTGAAACAGTCATTTGTGATGACAATTTACTGAAATTTATTCAACATTTAACCCATTTACCTTCTATATTTATGGGAGTACAGTATTTGATAACAATGACAATGGAAGCCATTATATAATATATAATTTTAATGAAATGGGATCCATGAATATAATCACCTTATAACTGGAACTGATTAATAATGAAGAATGTTATAGCTGGAGTTCTTAGTGTCATATAGAGTCCATCCAAATGTGAAAAGCATAAACACGGATCTTATAATATGCTGGCATATTCGGTCTATGCAGTTAATTTGAAATTGTAAGTAGTGTCTTCAGGCACCAACATAGCAACAGTGTTGTTTGTTGTTGTTTTTGGTTTAATGCCATTTTTGAGTGCATCACTGGCTATACATGGTGCGCAGTATGAATGGTGGAGGAAAAATCTGAGAAAGCTTCAGTAAGAACTTCCAACCCATGGGATGCTACAGGCAAGCTTTCTTGCATACCTACATTGGCCAAGCAAGAGACTTCAACCCACATGGACAGAAGTGAGATGGCCATGATCAATAAAGGTGTGTACTTATGACCACTTGGCCACCCAACATAGCAACATTCAGGTTTATCTTTGTCTGCTACTAATCTGGATTAAAGTGAGTAATAACTTTTTCATAATTGTTTTATTTCAGTATTATACAAATATATTTGCAGTAATATTCATATGTAAGCTGTCTCTCTTCTAAATAACAGTCAAATGGAGAATTGATAATTGAGAACTGAGAAGGATCCAAATTTCAAATCACATTAAAATCCCTTGAAGACAAAACTACAATCAGTCATAATACTTTTCAATTGTACATAACTCCTGTTACAAGCACACTGTAAAATTAATATAAAACACATACATCCATTAATCATTATGACTTGTGTTACACAAACATTAAGAGATAAAATTTAAATATTTGCACAACAGACTTCAACTTCCAAACATTAATAAAAAATTAAAGTTAAAATATTATTACTGGCTTCTAAAAGAATCCACATAAGTGATATGTTTGTAAATGTAAGTGCAACAAACAGCAAACAAATTTTCTACATGCACATTCTTTGAAAATACAAATAACTGCACAGGATGGTATTAACACCTGGAAAAATTACCCGAATTTTGTGCAAATCATGTACTACTGTATACAGGATTTGTCCAAACAATCTACATGCATATACAGCTTTAGCTGACTATAAACAACACAACTGAATAGCTATTTGTCACTATTCCCCCCCCACTTTTAAAATGGCATGGCAACAAATCATTTTTCTTGTGTCATGATATCCCCTTTCAAGTATCCTGTCCATTATTGCAGTCTTTTTCCAGTGTCCCTAAACCAACTGTTATCACCATTTCTTCTCTCCATCTCGCCTGTTTATGGCTACTTGGGTTTTGTTAATAAGTGTGATTTCAACAAACTGTATTTTCTGTGCATAAATCAAGGTATGGGAACACAACCATACTTGATTATGATAGAGAAAAAAGCATACTTTCCAGATTAGAACTTTCTGACAAGTGTTATGTATATTTAATTTAATTGTTTGTCTGTTAGTTTTAATTTTTTTTTATTCCATTACATATTATTGTAATGAAACATTGTTTACTGGACTTGACCTTGTCCAAAATTGAGTTAATTTCTGCTTGACCTGATTGACTTTTTGATTTTTTTTATTTCATTTATGTAAACAACTAAAAATAGCTTCATTATACTCTATGAGTATGAGCTTATTAACCAAATTATTATTCAGTTAAGTGAAAAGCAGTAAATATGTTGACCAGGGTCAGGGTTTTGGAGATTCAGATGTGAATTTTAATGGTTATTGTGTTGTAAATAAACAAGGCTCATTAAGATCATTCTAAAAGGTTATTTTCCATTAGGTAATGGTTGTTTTAGAAAATGCTGATGTGATCTGAGGTCAAGCGGAGAACTATATTATCTTGTGATTGTGAAGATTTTACCAGTCGTGTTTTAACATCTGGCACTTTAAGTTGTATTATGTTGTGACCAGTTTGGGCTGAATTTTATTTTCTTCAAATTACTGAATTCAAGTGATTATTTTCTTTGGAAATACAAAAGTGTTCTGACAAAATTCTTGGATAAAGACATTTATTGGAAGTTTTACTGAATTCAAACCTGGAATAATATTTCTGTGATTCAACAAGAGACTGTTGACATAACACCACTTCACTGACCATAACAGACACCTCATTGCCTTCAATTTTGGATCTCATCGGGACTTGAACTGAGTTTCATTCAGGACTTTTTATCACTAGGACTTGTGTTTGTAATTCTCAAATCATTTTTGGATTTAATTTGTAATACCATAAGTTGTTTTCTCTCATTTTTCACTTTGTATTCTAGGGAAATAAATTATTTGTTAAATTTTACAAAGCTTATTGTCTTCACTCTTTTCTGTTACTTATTTTATGAGCATAGACTCGTAACACAAGTTTCTATTTGCCTTTGATACAGTTTAGTTACCATTACATACCGTATCATCAGTTCATGAGCAGGTGGTGTGTCTTTAATGCTGGTTATAGACAAACTTAACCCTTTCACACACAATGTAACAGGGATACTTGACTTGTCATTTGGACCTGGCCCAGGGTAGCTGGATTACATAGAGAATGTGGACAAGAGCTATTATTCCTGAAATTTATAAAAACCAATGGGATTTTCTGATGGACTGAAATAATGCTACAACATTTTTGTTTGAAAACACGATAATGATATGTGAAAATTTGCACAGTATTATAATTATTGAGCTTAATTCATCACTGCCCTTTACAGTTCTGACATCTTTTGCCATCTGGAGTGGTAGAGCTGTGACATCATCTAGGTCAGTCATAAACAGCATCATAGTAAACCAAGCTATTTCCATAGTAAACCATGCAATTTCCATAGCAAACCATGCAATTTCCATAGTAAACAATGCAATTTCCATAGTAAACCATGCTATTTCCATCGTAAACCATGCAATTTCTATAGTAAACCATGCTATTTCCATAGTAAACAATGCCATTTCCAAAGTAAACAATGCAATTTCCATAGTAATTAATGCCATTTCCATAGTAAACAATGCTATTTCCATACTAAACAATGCCATTTCCATAGCAAACAATGCAATTTCCATAGTAAACCATGCCATTTCCATAGTAAACAATGCCATTTCCATAGGAGAGTCTTCAGTACCCTCACATTTAGGTGAGCTATCATTCAAATGAGGTGAAAACTCAGTCCTTATCTTTCACGAAATTATTAAGTTTATAGCCTTATTTTGAAGTGCTGACCATATTTTCTGCTTAGGATTTTACTGGAATGTTTCTCTTTAAACAATTCAAAACACATGTGTAGATTATTTAAGTATATAGTAACTTTACTTTTACTTCAAAATTGTGCTCAATGAATTTTTGGGAGGGGGGTGAGATTGAAAATGTAGATAAAATTGCTTTAAAAATTACCTGAAATTCAACCGTTTATCAAATATAATTCTAACCTTTTGTATTTGTTTTATAAATTGATGATAACTAGTATGAATCATTTTCCAACCTAACAATAATGGTTCAATCTGTGTAGTTTGATTTAGTTATGGGCCAAGAACATTATTAGACTGATCCTGACATGGGCCGAGAAGTCCTGAAATCATTACAGCAAACAGTTCAAACAATGCTATAGTAAAAGTCTTACAGATCATGCATGCACATTTACCCATCTTAAATTAATATAAATTGTTGTGTTAAAATTTAATGCTCATTTTATTTAACCAAAGTCTATTCAATCCTGATTGTTGAATGCTCTGCACCTTAACTATCTTCAAGAAACTTCCAGACAAAAATTATTTTTCGCTATTGACTTTTACAATGATGGCCAGGTACTAAACCAGGTCAAGAAAGTAGTACGTTGAGTCTAATCATCCCAATTTAGGCTAGTAGGATCAACATATGTAGCTTTCATTGTGACATCGCAGCGTGCGACATTCAATCTGGATTGTACTGGATCACACCTGTATGTTGATCTCGTCCACAAATGTTTACGTACTTTCACGTTGATTTTGCCATATGTACTTTTGGGGGCATGTAAATAATTAACTTCCCAAGGAATATGGATGTATGAGGATACAAATAAAGTGAATAATTGTCATTTAAAGGTATGTTTTATCAAATTCTAAAAAACGACACCCATAACTGAAATAATCGATGTTTAACGCGCGCATGACTTGTATGACTCTTATTATACACTTCATAGAATCTGCACAAAAACTAGAAAATAGGTTGCAACTGGAATTTTATTTCTATAAATCCAATTCTGATACAGGTCCTTTTTATTCTAATATTTGTCAAACCATCCTGTAGACTACACTGCAGAGAATGAAAACCAGCCACATTCCATAGATTCTAAAGTGTGAGGTTTGTTATAAACCCATCAATGTATGGACTGTTGGCAAATAACAGCAAGAAAGAGATTTCTTACAGGAACAACAATTGGTAAATCGGTGTCTTCCATCCTGCCAGACCCCGGAGTAAACGGTGTGGAGCAAATTCCGTTACTAGAAAAATCTAAATATAGTAACAGGGACTTTCTTCCTAGTCAACTCTGGATCACCAGAAGAATGACTTCCTTGCTTGTTCTTTACAAAATGGTTTAAGAAAGCCCTTAGATGATAATAATATAATTTCGCCAAAATATATTTAACGAATTATATTATAAATTATGTCAATAATATTCTTCTAAAAATTATATTCATCAGAATCCAAATTATATGATACAATTAACACTATTTGTCTTTAAAATATAGATTTCCTGTTTAATCTTTTACTTTGTTTCGCTTTAGAAGTTTCGTAATGTCAGTTTATGCAAGATGGCTACCACAATCACTTGTTTCGCACGTCGTCTGGTAAAAAATGTATTCTTTGAAGGTAAGATAAGCACATGACAAGGACAATACTCATTCAGTTAACAAAAAGATAATCAAATTATTTGAGATTGCATTTTATTTTATCACGGGACTGTAAATAACGCTAATCTAAGCAAATATTTAATGGATAAAAATAACAGTTAATAACAGCTTGTTACACAACGTGAAGACTCATTTTCTAAGGTCAAACTAAGCATTAACAAGGACTGTCTACCTAGGATCTTTTAACACGGAAACATGGATGACCTGAAAAAAGTTAACGAGTGACTGATAGTGTTACTAAACTATAACGAATCAAACATATCTTCCTTGCAGAGGATTTCAATTGACTTGATAATTGGCTGCAAATCCTAAGAGTACAGCAAGGAGAACTGTACAGGGAGAGGGGGGTGTTCAGCAAGCACGAATGGGCTTCACGATTGACCACGTATTACAAATGCACAATGAACAAACGAAATTCAGTAGCATCCTAGTTTTCACCACCAGTTCATCTCTGGTCTTGATCTTGATGGTGAAGTTGTCTATCAGCATTCCTGGTTTCACTGACTTTGCAATGCTTTTGACAACATTATGCTAAAAAAGCCAAAACAATGCAACATTTAATCGAAAGCAAACTGAGAACAAATCATTATAATTAGATCATTCACAGCACAAAAGACTTATGATAAAGAGAAATGGCAGCTGTGATAAGATGCAAGAATAAAAAAGAATTGTATGACCTATACGTGATTATGTGCGAGCTCATTCAGGGATCCACATATTGCAATATCTTCAAGATCAAACTAAAAGTGTTCAAAAATATGCAGCACACATCTGACCCTCCAGCTGCTTGTATAACAGAGATCCTTGCAGCATGAAAAATCTTGATGAACTCAGGTTACCTCCTTTGAAAATGAAAAGGAAACAGAAGAGATTAATTCTCTTTTTCTTGGTGTTTCAAACCAATTACTATATTTTCAGTTCATATGCAATGCAGTTCAAGGACTGAATTTTATAAACATTGTTTCAGCTGTACAGAAAAGGTGAGACTAAAATCAACTTCCAAGAAATTGATGAGCCATATTTGGTGAAGACCTAATTTTTAAATATTTAGAACTTGTACGTAAAGATTTACTTTTGTTTAACAAAAAAAGGAAGCAGTATTTGTCAGATTTATTTTGCACAAAGGCTTCAGTAGTCTTTTAATGTCTTTTTTCGGTAGTCTTTTACTGTCTTTTTTCAGTCTACCAATTAACAATTAAGCTGGAACAGTTTAATCCTATACACAATGAGACGATCAGCATGACAGCTTGCACACAACAGCATTTTCACATAAAAGATATCAAAAGCAACTGATACACAGTCAACAGAAATGTAAGAGCAGCTGACACACACTCTACAGAAATGTCAGAGCAGCTGATGCGTAGATGTCAAAAGCAACTGATAAACAGACTACAGAGATGTTAAAAGCAAGTGATACACAGACTACAATGATTTTAATTTTAATGTCATCATCTACACTGCAACACAGATATGCACTCCAAAAATGAAAATATTAAATCATGCCCCCACCCACCCCTACTCCCTCAGCCAACCCTAACTTTTGTTGGAAATTATTTTGTTTGTCTTCAACTTTTAGGGCATCAAAAATAAAGAATGAATGGCTGGCATCACAGACATCAGCTAAATATGGCAGCAAGTATTAATTTGAAACCATGACAGCAACTTCAGGCAGAGAAAGGCAATACAAAGTAATGGCTTTTTTTTTCACCAGTAATTGTATTTACAATTTCAAGGGACTTAATTCATAATCCAAAAATGAAAGATAAGATTAATTTAATGGCAGCATGTATATTAAAATCATAACATTAGCCATAAAGAGTTATTTCCCAAAGTTCCCCAAAAAACAAACACAGTATATTACATAACACAATTCCATTAAAGAAATGCACACTCTCCTAGCCAAAATAATTTCTAGGAATCGAAGATAAGCCAGTTTTTTCTTTAACTACCAAGTACTGAAACCATCAGAGATATCCTTGAGAAAATCCAATTTACCAAATTGTTATGCTTGAGTTAACACATTTAACTCCAGTATACCAAATTGTTACACTTCATTTAACACATTCAAGTCCAGTATACCAAGTTGTTATGCTTGAGTTAACACATTTATAGGATATCTAAGTGTAAAATGCCTGTAGATGGGTTATGCATATTTGTCATGGCCTTTGACCTTGAAACTGATATCATGGATCTAAGTTCATTGAACTTGTATCAGACATTGTCAGGATATAACCATATGCCAAGTTTGGTTAGATGTATAAATAATAATTTTTTTTGTATTTAAAAACACAAGTTATTGAAGTGATATTATTCAAGTTCTTTTTATGATATGTCCACAAACTGGGTTAAATAATGCAAATCCAGTGTGTTATCATGCTTACAGGGTGTGTGTGTGCAACAATATGCCCCAAACCACAATGAGATGTATTGCAATATACCAAATCCATACTGCAATTCAATAACACTTAATGAAATCAATAAATAATCACTATTACATTTATTACTTGAAAAATACAATATTTCTAATCGATGTTACCTTGTAAGACTTCAAATGGAAGTCAACTGAACATATCAAATTAACATAAAATTGGAACAAGTCTACAAACACATGAAAGCAGTAGATTATAAGCAAATGAAAATCTCACTAACATTTCAACTCTGCGTTTTAATTTAAACTTCACAGGAGCATTGTTTTTAACAACAACATGGACTCCTGAGTATTGTTCATTTAGTGTCATTACAAACAGGACATTAATATCAGAGGCAAAGTGAAGTTTATAAATTATTAATTATAACTGGAAAAATATCCCCTGGTCATAGCTTGCCACTCCACCCATTAAACTTTGCCTGAACAGTGGTACTCATCATCTCGTTTTACATTCTCTTGCAATCTAGTGCTAAGCATGTATCAAGGAAAAAAGAAAATATGGTTCTTGAATTAAATTGGCAAAATGATGTGGTATGCAGAGATTTGTTGGATGAAAGCAAGAGTGTGGTGGAGAAAACCGTATTGCACTATGTACTGCCAGAACAGCAAACTGCAATATACCAGCATGCCGGTATGTGGTTGCACCCCCGAATGCTTACAAACCATTATAGCTAAAAGGTCAAGACTGTTGATCTTAATATCATTGTCCGAGTGTTCTCTATAGTCTGTACATTAACTCTGTGGACTGCATGTTTGAATTGTTGTTTCTACCATGTTCTTCATAGGTGCTTATCAAATGGCAAATTCAACAGAAATAGTATTTCAATTATACCATATGCACTTGCTTGTAAGTAAAGTCTAACTGCCAGCAACATAGACCCTGATCTCCCATCTCACAACACACTGACAGATCAGAATCTGTGTTGTTTGGTCTTATTATTACTGCTAACAATCTACATAGACCCAGATCTGCAAGGCCATTATGCAATGGCAGGTATGGGTGCATACAGTTTGCTTTGGACTTGACTTATAAGTGAGTATATACAGTACAGATCAGAGAGACTAAATATTAACCAGAAAATTACTTGCCCTTTTTTTTAGGTTTGATCCTGAGGCAGGGTCAGTGGAGGCTGACAGGTGCTCTTGTACCAACTCGACCTCACTCATCAGATTCTGAGGATGAAAAAGCCAAACCTTCCAAGAGGAAAAAGGGGAAAACTCCATCAGGACAATTAGATGACAAGTGGGAGACTGAAGTAGAAGAAAATGTCAGTACTTTTGTGGAACTTGAGCCATTAGAAAGATTCCCAGATGATAAGAACCCAGTGACAGGAGAAATAGGTGGCCCTAGAGGGCCAGAACCCACAAGATTTGGAGACTGGGAAAGAAAAGGAAGGGTTACAGACTTTTGATATGTCATAGCTTTGTTTTGTGTATTTCTTCTGAAACAAAGCCTTCCTGTTTGTGTGTGAAGTTCATCAGGGAATAAATCACTTATTTTGTAAAAAAATTAAAAACTTTTCTAAAAATCAAATATACTGATTTTCTGAGTTTTATTTGCCTGCTGCTGTGCTGTACAAAGAGAGGGAACTGCTTGCATTTTTAAAGGATATGTATCAGGAGATATTTTTGTACTGAAATTTATCAGTTCAAGATAGAAAAAGTTCTTAGCAGTGTGTTTATCTTGCATGAATGTACTTGCATAGTTTATTAAAGCTAGGGCAAATATGAGATTCTTGTTTTTATCATTGCTACTGGTTAAAGAGCAGAAGAGCTAACATGGACTGACATCTGTCTTCCATCAGTCCAGTGTCAGTCATTCAGTTGGAACAAGTTTCTTATTGTTACTCCTCATAAGCTACTTTGAGGATTGCCATGAAACTTTACAAACACATTCATCCCAGGATCTATTCACAAATGGAAATGATACCATTTGGACATCCAGTATGGCCACCATGGCAGCCATGTTTGAAAATATGTTGATATTTCTACTCTTCCTTAATGGATCATCTTATCAAGTACTATTATCACCAAAGGATGTCTTAACATATATGGGTAATCCTAAACAGATGGCACTGATCTGTTATCCTGCATGGCTGCAATGTTAACCATCTTGAAAATCTTGACTACTTTTCCTGATTGGATGGTCATACCAGCCATGGGATGAAAACCGACATGCAAATATATAGTTGGTCCTAATAAAAATCAAGCCAATCTGGCTTCCACCATGGCCACCATGTTGGCCTTCTTGAAAATCTTGTGACTTCTATTCCTTCTAAACATACAGTCATATATACATGGTGTTTTCACTGGAATACTTCTCATAACAGTAGGTCCAAATAAAATTGGTGCTGACCTGACCTTCAACATTGTGGCCATCTTAAAATCATATTTTAGCCACTCCTCCTGAATGAGCTGTTGGCATGACTTGGTGATTTTCAGTAAAAAAAAACTTCTTATGATTTCTAGTTGGTCATATCAACATGTGTTTTTTCTGTTCTATTTGAAATGGCACTAATCTGATGTAAAAAAAACTGAGGTCATTCAAAGATTTCCTATGAACATATCACAGGAAATGAATGACATCAGTTTTTTATATCTGATTAATGCATTTTCAAACAGGACAGGATGAAACACATTTATATTAGCAACTTTAGATCGTAAAAAGATGGTTCTAAATGAAAATGGTGCCTGTCTGATGTCAAACATGGCTACCTTCTTGAAAATATTGTTACTTTTCGTGAATGGATGGTTGTATTAACATAAGTTGTGCTGTGGTCATTAAAAGATGTAGCTGAACCTAAAAGAAATGATGCTGACCTGACCTCCAAGCTGGCCACTGTAGTGGCCATCTTAGAAATCTTATTATCGCTGTTCCTTCGTATAAACAAACGAATTTAACCACAAAATGTCTTAAAATTGGTCCTAAATAAAAATGGTGTCAATATACTTCCCAACAAAGCTTACATGGCAGCAATTTTGAAAATGTTATTGCTTCTCCTGAATTGTGCTGACATTGGATTTTCACGAAAAGACTTCTTATAACTAGTTGTTCCTGCTGTACGTTACGCTTCATTTTTCTGTTTTGTAACAGGTTGAATTTATAAATAAAAAGTGAGTCCCAATTATTAGATATATGGGATTATACATTTAATTTTGTGCTTATGTTTGCTTGAATCAGTTTGATTTAAATAAGTTGATAATTCATTAGTACCAGACGATGCGGGCATCTGGATCAATATCATTAACACAGGGTTTGAATATGAAACTGCTCTGAGTGAACACCCAATTTTAGAAAGAAAGAACTTGTTGTAACCAGTCATATTTTTTTAAAAACGTTTTGTCTAGAGAATGGCAAATTAAGGTACATAGATCTCTTTATGAGTGTAGGTGTAGGAAAATTCATAGAAAGTACAGGAACAGGGCAAAAATAATGAATTCCAGCCATTTTGGACACTTTTTGCTAATTCAAATGTGTACAGAAAAAAATGTTTGACTTAAACATACAATAAAGTCATCAGCTACAATGATATTAAATTTAATTTTGGATTGTTAGAGATGAAGAAAGTCCCAGTGTTAGGTAGTTTCCACTTAAGACATTAAACCTGAAGCAGGCATGCCTTTCTGGAAATGAAATTCGTTGAACACTGTGGAGCATCAACTTGAGGACTTAAGGCCACTGAAGAATAATAATTCTACTACTCTAGGACATTGTTTTCCTAATGTTGTGCATGAAGGCTGGGTGAATATTACATTGTGCATAAAGAATGATTATCAAAACATTAGAAATTTTATACTTTTTATTACAGAAAGAGGGAAAAACATTCAATTATTAAGACTAATAGAACCCTTAGCATCCCTTACTTTTCTACAGTACAGTTTCATATCCTACACAAGGTTGAATGGGTTCAAACTCCAGCCGAGTCGTACCAAAGACTTATAAAAAATGGTACTAGCAGTTCCCTCGCTTGGCACTCAGCATTAAGAGGTTAGTGTTGGGACTGGGCAGCCTGGTGTCAGGATAATGTGACTGGGTGGGACATGATGCTAGTAGCTACATGTCTGCGGCATGATGCCCCAGTGCTAGGCATCACTATAAACTGACATCATAGCAATATGATTGAAAAATTGTTAAAGCTACTTTAAAAATCCAAATCACACACGCACACACAGAGGGTTGAAATTCTAAATAAAATGTGAGTCACAACATTTGACACGTGGAGGAGTCTGGAAATGCTTAGCATGAACCAGTTTTATTTAAGGATTTAGTAGCTGCTAGATAATGTCTATTTATTTAGGCATTTAATAGGTTCTGGATATTGATGTCTATTTATCGAAGCATTCATTAGGTACAAGTTTTTTATTTATTGAAGCATTCATTAGGTACTAGATATTGTATATTTATTTAAGCATTCATTAGGTACAAGATGCTGTGTTTTTTTAATTTATTTAGGCATTCATTAGGTACTAGATATTGTGGTATATTTATTTAAGCATTCATTAGGTCCTAGATATTGTGGTATATTATTTAAGGCTGTGTTTTTTATTTATTTAAGCATTCATTAAGTACTAGATATTGTGGTATATTATTTAAGGCTGTGTTTTTTATTTATTTAAGCATTCATTTGGTACTAGATATTGTGGTATACTTGTTTAAGCATTCAGTAGGTACTAGATATTGTGTTATATTTATTTAAGCATTCATTAGGTACAGGATGGTTTTTATTAAATTTATTTAAGCATTCAGTAGGTACTAGATATTGTGGTATATGTATTTAAGCATTCATTAGGTAGAAGATATTGTCTGTTTATTTAAGAATTCACTAGGTGCTAGATATCATTGTCTGTTTAATCCAGCATTTAATAGGCACTAGGTATTGTTGTCTGTTTAAGCATTCAGTAGGTACTAAATATTGTTTTCTATTTATTCAAGCATTTAATAGGTACTACGTATTGTGAACAGCGTATCAAATTATGTTTATCACAATCAGAATGGATGCCATTTAACAAGGCAAAAATAGGTACCAAAGTCTTTTGAGGAAATAAAAAAAAAATGTAGCCAATCAGATTTTCTACATATTGTATCTAGACAAATCACTATACAAGTGTAGCTGAAGGAAATTTTGTTTGTTAGAATAGGGAGAAAGCAAATATACTTGATTTTATCTATTTTTGAAGCATTTTTGATATTTCACAAGCAAGATTTAAATTGGTGCAAAATAAGTGACTTAAACATGTGATAATCACCTGATAGAAAATTTTATTTTGGATCATTAAATAGGTACCCATTTTTGACAGTTTTTATTGCAGAGATTGATCTATTGCTCATGCTTACAAGAGTCATGCAACCATTTGAATATTTAGCCTTTTGTGTACCATGGAGTTTTAGAGTTTAAGCCAATCATAATCAGACCTTAATATAACTTGAAAGGAATATGTTTATATTGGCTGCTGTAACTGATTATATATACAAGCATTTCAACATTTCTTTTGTCAGAGATTGCTGTTTTAGTCCTGTATGCACCATAGAAATTTCATTCTCATTCAGTCTTTACCAAAGTTAGCAGCAACTTACAATATATAATGAACAAATTTTTTAAAATTTATAACCAATTAGTTTAATAATGGACTAAGTGTATACAATGCTTGTTCATTTCTTGAACCTGCATTATCTGTTTATATTTACCAGAGTTATGCCCCCTTTTATTTATTTGAAACTCTCAATTGTAGCATTGTATGGACCATTTTTTTTTATCAGATTCTTTTCAAATCTTGCAAGGAGTGACAGTATAGTGATGGCATTGTTTCTTAATGTAAACTAATAATCCATTTTCACTTCAAAAGTAGGTTGGCAGGTGATCTGAAAGGAAATCACTGTTCATATTCAAGATAGTGGAAAATTCATTTTCTTTATCTAATTTTGTTTGAAGTATAATTTTGATGTAAGCTTGATTCTTGTTAATAATGATCAGTTTCATTAAAAATAGATCACCAGGCCAAATTAAAAAACGAGACTCGGTAGAACGGATGGATGCTTCGTGAAACGTTCCCTTAACTCAGGGCCCCCTGTTTCATTAACATATTGGGATGGTTTTGATTGTTAGTCATATTTTATAATCGTCTTCTGTGATCCACCTAAGCATATACTGTAGGCAATGATTTCTGCAGGTATAGCTTATGTATAAGAAAATAAAATGAAATCCTGTTTATTTGTAAAGCATAATTCACTGTAAAGCATCTAAGAACTTGACTTATGATCAAAATTGTCGTAAGTTGTTTGATAAAAACGGGGCAATAATGTTTATTATCCGATATTAGTGATTTCATCAGTATTGAGACTCTGGCCAAGTTTGGTTATGATCAGATGCAACGAAGGTGCTAGTGTGTCAACAAGGCAAACTATTTTTCATTTTATCAAGGGCTATAACTCTGAAGTTTATTATCCGATATTGGTGTGTTTGCTTTTTTTTTTTTAAAAAAAAAAAAATCTCGTCCTAGCTTTCATTAATATAAAGACTCTGGCCAAGTTTTGTAAAGATCTGAACGTAGTAGAGTGTTGACATCAAAAAGTTGATGGACGACGGACAACAGAGCATGGCATAAGCCCTACTGGCAAGGCCATTAGAGCCAAAAATGAATGAGGAGTAACGGACGCACAACGCCTTCGGGTAGCATGATCATCCTTGTAAATGAAGTTTCAAGTTTAAATTATTAAAATTTTGCCCATATCCTATAGTAGCAGCAGATTTTGGTGAGCGAATCGGGTACCTCTTGTTTTTAATATAATGACTATTCTAGTTCGTTTATAAGACAAAAAAAAAAAAAAACCTATCAACACTACAACATTGTTTATTGTATCATTTGTAAGAAGAACAAATACTTTTTATATGATAAAATAGAAGCATGACAAAATTGAAGTGATCTTCCATGTTTGTTACTTTCTGCATCTTCAGGGGACATTTGAAAAGTAGTGATATTAAATATTAACGACTATGTTCATTTGACCACCTGTACAAACGGCAGTGAGCCTCGTTGATCGGCGTCATCTTAGAAAATGAAATTGCAAATTTTTTAAATATCATCCATATTTAAAACGACGTCTTTGTGGAACTTATATGTATAAATGGCTCGTATTTAATTAGACTTTTTCTTATCTACAGTTCGATATACATATTGTTAATTAAAATTTACGACTGCGTCAAAATTTTGACTGAATAATACAACATCTAAAAACTTATCAATTCATGAAAGTGAGTTTTAAATAGTGCTAGTATATTCGAAACTATGAAAATAAATACATACATTACTTTTTGGGCGGTGGTGGTGGTGTTTTTTTTAATTAAACAAACGACCTTTCGACTATCATCGCTACTTTCCAAGTGTATTATATTGAAAGGCAGTTTTCTAATAAACTTATCTGAATACATGTATGTATATCTAAATAAACCTCCGTATTAATTTAATGAAAACATCAGCAGAAAGACATGTATATCTAAATAAACCTCCGTATTAATTTAATGAAAACATCAACAGAAAGACATGTATATCTAAATAAACCTCCGTATTAATTTAATGAAAACATCAACAGAAAGACATGTATATCTAAATAAACCTCCGTATTAATTTAATGAAAACATCAACAGAAAGACATACAAGTCCAAGTCCGACAAGTACTTCGACAACGTAGATTTTCAATAATGTCATCGAAACGACAGGAATTTTTTTCATTTATAGCTTTGTTGAAAAATATGCACACACGTTGTTGCATACTTAGATAGGCTATTAATTAAGCTAGTTCTTAATATCCTTCCAGTCACAAAGCAAATTGAAAATATTCGGGTCGACGACTCTAGCAAGGTTCTCCGAGTCTTTAACGTTATATCTTACAGTGGTGTACTGTTTTACATTGACCATGTCGATATCCTCCACTCTCTGTCGCAGCATTTCTGCATCACGGTTGTTGTTAACAAGGGATGCACGAAGTGTCTTTTTAGACAAATAATTGTGGTATTCTAGAGGTACAAAATGCCCAATACACCTGTAAGGCGGTCTTGAGTATTCTTCAGCAACTAGGACATGGGTCCAAGTGGTCATCTATGTTCTTGATGAACACCACTTTATCGTTGGGTAGAATTCTCGATAGCGATTTGTGGGCTAAACATTTGTAAGCATTGGCTCCACGCTCCTGCCCGCAGCAACAATAAATGTAGACAGATGTGTGTGTTAGTGTAGTGAATGCAAGTATTTCCAGATCAGTACCCCAAGTACCCTCGTCCTGCATATAGGACCTTTGTAACCTAGAGATTAATTGGTTTTCAGTCAACTTGACACACAGTATTTTCATTCTCTTTCATAAATTCCACGATTCCCTTTCTGACAATGTTGTGAAAAGTTTGAACCCCGAACACCAGATAAATTAATGTTCTTAACAAACAATTTCTATCCGCTCTCATGGATATATTTGCGATTAGTTTTGTATGCATTTAAATATACCTCGTTGAGCCTGTTGTATATGCATTTTTTTTTTTTACATTTTCACGAAATACCTTCGATGTGTTCATTTCCAAGGGCTCGTCAACAGGGTTAAAATTAAACGATGTCGCAGCGTCATCAGTTTGAACTAATATACAATCCTCAGAGTGCTTCTTTTCTCCTGAAATATGTAAATGAATCATCTTCCTTTGCCGATCCCGTAGATGATGGTCCTTTGATCGATTTATGTTCTGTCGCCGACCCTGTAGCTGATGGTTCTTACGTCGATTTGTGTTCCTTAACCGACCTTGTAGCTAGCGGTCCTATGGTCGGTTTCTGTTTTTCGACGACCTTGTAACTGATGGTCCTTTGGTCGAGTCTTGTTTTTTCGCGAACCCTGTAGCTAACGGTCCTATGGTCAATTTCTGTGCTTTCGCCGACCCTATATGATGGGCCAGTTTGCCCACGCGCGGTTAATATCTGTTCTAGAGATGACTTTGTAGCTGGCTTTCCTATTTCTCTAGGGATTTGTGACGTTTTCTTTTTTCGTACTCTTTCGTACATTTTCAAGACTTCACCCGAGCTACTTGTCATGTAAAATTTTAGTCTATTTTCGTTCACTGCCGATTTAAACCCTTTTAGATGATACGTACCCTTTTTTGACTGTTACTATTGTAAATGGTCCTGCCCACTTTGATTCCAGCTTCCCTCCTTTTCGAGTAGTTTTCTCGTATTGTGAAGCAGAACACGGTCTTCTACATTCAATGAATGTTTGCCAACTACGGCGTCATGGTATTTCTTTTGGATAGTTTGCGCTTTTTGATGTTTGTTGGAGCTTCCCCTCTCTTGCATCGTAGTTGCAACAAGACTTTACACCTGACACTCAAACAATTGTCGTCTTGCCCATCATTGCATGTCGGTATATCTAACTGTATCGGCAATCGTGCCTCTCTTCCTACAACAAGGAGAAAGGATTTCGTTTTGTTGACACATATTCGCATGTCCTGTAAGCGAACAGGACATATGGTAACTTGTCTTCCCACTCGTTTTGCCTTCATTAGCATAGCTAGACAACATGTCGCCGAGTCCAGTTAAGCTTTTTTGTATGGCCCCTGGTTTGGAGATGATACGCTGAAGCAATTCTGTTTTCGATCTCCATCTCTTTACATAATCTATCATTGAGATCGTTACAAAATTCCCTTCTTTGATCTGTAATCAGCAAGTTGGGATAACCATGGCTCGCCACAAATCTAGTAAACGACCGAAAGATGATATCTGCTGTTTTTTTTTTTTTTTCTGGAATCGGTTCAGCTTCTACCCATTTAGTTAAGTACTCTGTGAAGACCAATAACATATCTATTGCCTGAAACAAAACAAATGATATTTAGTCGGCGTACGAAAGTATTTTCATTTAAATGGAGTGCATCACGATTTTTTTTTAAAGTACTGTTCAAATATTATTACTGTATTTTAAAGTGATAAAAAAAAAAATCGAGCCATAAACCACCAAAGCAGTTATACTGAACATATAAAATAAAAGATCCAAAGAAAGTATTTCGCAACTATGGTTACGCGCCAGGGTTAGCTACTTTAAACTCGGCGGTATGCATTGCAACAAAAGAGTCATGATAAGATATCGCCGAAGTGCACCGCCTGATAGCTAATTATAGCTTGGGGATTCCTCTATGGCCTGATAATACTTGTTGTAATTTATAATAACTAATTAATGCGATGTATTATTGTAGGTAACTGTTAATGTTCAATATATATTGTTGAACCATTTCATGGTTTAAATTTTTTATTTCATAGCTTTTATATTTAAAACAATTGTAGCCTCAAAACCTGATGATATACCCCCTTTAATTAAGAGAAGTCCGTAATAATATTTTATTTTTACGCGTACTTGAGTAAATTTCCTGTCAATTATGAGTAGTTTTAGAAATGATTTACACAGATTTAAGAAACAAATTCATCTTCAATAGGTGTATATGAAAAACAACTGCAATTAGGTGTAAGAAACAGCGCTATTTCCATGAAGACCTGCTTAGGCGCTTTTGCCTGTTGTGAATAAAAAGTTAGTAGCATTTGCACGTTAAAGGCAGTGAAGATCTTTCGGCATACTTTTAACCAGCAGCAATGTTTATAATTTTGAACGCAGACTAAAATTACCCACGATTCTTCTGCGCTTAACGTCAACACTTGATAAATTAATACGGTGTTCTGTAAAGGCAATCGTAATATCGCTCTGTCAAAATATTACATTCTCCTAAATAGGGCCCAAAATAGGTTTGTTTGCGGTTACACGACTCTGCTTTACAAAACCCGGTCCCTTTGTTTTCTGAGGTTTGGTAGAAATGATTACAAAATATTCGGCGAGACAAAATAATGGCAAAATATACACGTTCTATCACTTTAACCATTACTCCTTTTTCTCATATAATACATATTTACTAGATAAGGTTGAACTATTCAATACAAAAGTTTATGTATCGCTTAGATGACAATTCACCTCACGTTTTATAAATAATAGTTGGGTTTTCTTCGGTGTATCTGTGTCGCCTGCTGTGGGGTTGTCAGTGAATGTGATATGTTAAAAAAATTAAACCAACTTTTCAACTAAAGGACAGCTTGACATTGGACTTACTGACCACAACATCAATATAAATCAGCTACTGACCATGGCCAAGGTTCATACGGAGTTTGAGGACCTTGGGCCAAACCATTTAAAAGTTACTGATCCGAATAAATTGCTCAATTCAAGGTCACAGTGACCGTTGACCGACTGATCCCAAAATCAATATGGTCATCTACTGGCCATGGTCAATGTCACTTCAAAGCTTTAGGACTGTGGACCCAGCCGCTCAAACATTAAACTGAAACCGTTTTTTTAACCCATGGTCACCGTGACAGTGACCGTTGACCGACTGATCCCAAAATTAAAAGGGGTCACCTGCTGACCATGATGATGTCTCTACAAAGTATAAAGACAGTCGCCCCAGCTGTTGAAAAAGCTATTAATCAGAAACCAAATATAATGACCATGACCAATGCTCAGTTGTAGTTTGAGGACAGGGGGCCTTGCAGTTAAAAAGTAATTGATCGGAAACCCAAAGTGTGACGTCAACGACTACCGCTGACAAAGTGATCCCTATGTGTATGCCATGCTACGCAGGCGACACAGAAACGCCAGCATATTCACATGCCGTAGACCTGTTACGTTGAAAGAGTATATTTGGGTAGCGAAATAACGCTGTAAACTTCAAAATACGTGACGTTTTCGATAAAATGCTGTACACCTCAAAGGCAATTTAGTACATTTTGAAATAATCCACACAAAAATATAGATATTCTTGTAACTGAACAATTTGCCGAGCCTTTGCGGAACAACCGTCAGGTCCGCTAAAAATTCGGCATGGAATATTTCTATTTGGGAAATTGTATGGCGCGAGTGTCTTCATTTTTTTTTTTTTTTTAATAACTGTATATACATACTTCACTGGACGGCTTGCATACACTTTGAAATGAATGATCGAGGCAACTGTCGATGTGGTTTGTTATTGAAAATAAGGCATTCTAGTGAGTAAACTGAATTTCGAGAAAATGGTAAAAATACGAAGTCTTTCCGGTGGACACCAAATTATGCATAAATGGGATAAACAATTGGTATGGAAACGACTATGGTTCTGCAAGTTGATCATGCAATGGGAGTATGAACAAATTAGTGGAAAATGTATTTTATAATACACCCTTTAGATGCGACGGGGTCTCAAATCTATGTGTTTCCTATTTTTTATTTTTATTTTTTTTATTTTTTATTTTTTTGTTTGTTGCTCTAACGAATATCGATATTTTACAATTTTTGTATTGATTATCATCAATGGACGCAAGTGTCAATTAATCAAAATTGATTGATATTAATTCCAACTCTAGGCCTAATCAAAATTGGGCGAAAAAATAAACAATGTGCACCTGTCTTGATCTTCTCTAATGAACCGATCAAATCCATCCCAATCTGATGAAATGCCCACGAGGAATAGGGTGCATACTTTGCATTTTCCTTTTTCATGTTGCATCGCATTTCTTGACTAAGTTGCTCACATCATCGTAAGAACGTTTCCAGTTATATCTGCTCCTTATTTTATTCTATCTTATAAAGAAACAACATGTTCCTTGTAATAAAATATGGTTTGAATGGAATAAAATTATACAAAAATATGAACGCAATCCGTACATGATCCAGTTAAATTTAATCTAGCTTCTATAGTATAGAGACTTTGTTTATTGTGTCAGTAAATGTGTATACTAGCCGTGAGAATCGTTGCTCTTACGGTAGTATGCACCTACCACAGATGTTACCTACTAATATAACAGTCTTGATTCTCACGGCAAAGAATAAATCACCGACTTGGACCTTTAAGTCACACACACACACACACACACACACACACACACACACACACATATATATATATATATATATATATATATATATATATATATATATATATATATATATATATATATATATATATATATATATATATATGACGAGGATTATTTGAGATCCGTAGTAAAACATTTAATGCGTACTCGCCTCCGTGGTCGAGGGGTTAATGACGCTACGTGTTCGAATCCCACTGGGAGCTCAACTTGTAAATGAGAAAGTGTCGATTCTTACGGATGGCGGGATGGTGTGTCTCCACTACAAAAAAGTTGACCGTCATACATAGCCTAAAATGTGCTGAAAAATTACATTAAACACCAAACAAACAAATAAATCAAGACGTATTCAAACAAGAATGCCATAATAGCCCTGGATCACTCACCTGAGTTCCAACATAACAACAAACAACAGTACAATAAACGAGGTCTCTATTACTCTACATAAATAGTCATTTTTATAAAAATAAAACTGACCTAGAGATATGGGTGCTTGAACCAATGTGATGCATTCTTAAAAGAGAGCGAGAACTCATTAATGTAAACATTCTGAGCAAGTTTCGTGAACATTAGACGATAAATGGAGCTTCTGTTGTGCCAGGGACTGTAAATATATATTATATTTACAGTCTCTGGTTGTGCTAACAAGGATTTCCTTCAATTGGACCTAATGACCTATAGTTTTCACCTATTTACAATTCTGGGTTGTGCCAACATGGATTCCATTATATTTGACCGAGTGACTTTGTTTTTTTTTAATTATCCAATATTACCCTTTTTTATTACAGGAAACAAGATTCATTGATATAAATATTCTGAGCAAGTTTGATGAAAATGGAATATTAACTTTCTTTAACATCAGCAGCAGAGAGGGTGGACCCTACAACTTTGTAGAGACCTTATTTTTGAAATTTAAGGGTTCCTACGAAGGCTGAAAAAAAAGTTTTTGCTTTAACAGTAAAAACTTCTCTAATTGACCAGATTTTTTCTGATTTTTTCACGTGCTGGTCACTACGCGTATGTCGTTCACCCTCTCTGCTGCTATAAATTAAACAGCAAGTATAAATATTATCAATAATGAGTATTGGAGAACCACACTCAGCTAAATTAGCTCGAGAGCGACTAGAGGCAATTAAAAAATATCTACCTGTTCGTGATTCTGTTAAGCAACAACTACAATCGCGTCAGAAGTCTCAGGTGGAATTTACAGAAGGTACAGAAAAATTATTTAAACCGATTGTCGAACCAACGAAGAAAATTGTTACAGCAACCGAAGCAACACAACGAGCTCTTGCAACATTGCCTGTTGATATTGCTGGTCATATTCAAGCTGCTCAACCACCACCACAAGCACCACAAGTAGTTCAACCACCACCACAACCACAACCACCAAGAACCAGAACTAAGATAATAGATAAATTTACACCTGAAGGTATTGCTGCTATCAGGGATCCAAACCAATTATTTGATATTGCCGCGTTTGGATATTATGAAAGACAAAAATATGTAAAACCAGAATATGTTAAATCATTAAGCTCTGCCAATTGGATCAAGGATATATATCGCGTCGCTATTGGTATTCCAGAAATCAGATCTAATAAAGATATTGAAAGTTTTAACAGTTTTGGTGAGGTTTTAAATAAATATGTAGAAGAGGTTGAACAAAGTAAACGATTATCACAACCACCACAATTTGAACTATCACCAATATCATCACCACGACTCAAATTACCATCACTACAACAACCAGTACCACAACTGCAACCACTACTACAACAACACAAGATACTACAACGACAACAAGAGATACAACGACAACGAGAACAACGAAAACAACGAGAACAAGAACGACAAGAAACAATAAAACGATTACGAGAACAACAAAAAACACCAAAAGAAGAATTTGCAATATTACCACAATCACCACAGATTAAATTACCACGATCACAACAACTACAACCAGTCCAAACAACAGGTAAGGAAGAAGAAGAAGAATTTCAAGACGCCCCTGGCGCAACTGGAAGTGGTTTAGGAAGTGGTCTTATTACTTGTCCCAATAATGTCCTTGCTGATGTTGATCGACTAGAAATCCTCATTGGAGGAAAACGAGCTGGTAATAATTCATCAGAAATCATTAATGAAGCAGCTGATATTTGTATATGATTATTTACAGGTGGTATCATGGATATTAATGTATATCAGTCTCTCATTAATGAAATCGCCGATGATTATCATAGTGACTAAGTATGTAATTAGTGATAAAGTCACTTAATAACAAAATGATCGTGCATGGTACTCAACGTGGACCTACCATGGTCAAGGTAATAAACTCTCGATTACCGGTATACAAAGCGACCTACGGAGATGGACTAGGTGATGTTGTTCAGGGTCTGTTTAGAAGAATAGCCCCAAAAGCAATACCGATTGCAAAGCAGCTGGGAATGAAAGCTATTGATGTTGTTCGTGAAAAAGGTATAGGCGCTGTTGGTAATATTGCTAGCAAAGCATTCTCAGCAATCAAAGATAGATTATCACGATTAATACGCAGACCACAAGCGACCCGACCTCAACCTGTGAAATTGGCTAGCACTGAAGTGATGCCCGCAAGTGTAAGTAAAATAATAAATCAAGCCGCTAATCAAAAACTAGCGGAGTTAGCTGATGTCCCGATGTCGGAAAAGGAAAAAAATATAACCGCTAGTCTGATAACAGGAAGTGGTCTTCGAGTTAGACGAAGACGATAATAATAAAGATGTTTAAGCGCATATCTGACCCCGCGTTTGACATGGACGCACCAGTTCTCAAAGATGAGTCTGTGCGTGATTATCAGTATTATTCGTATGACGCACGACTTCCAGATCAGCGTGGACGAATCGAACTACAGGTTCAGGATACAAGTAGGTATTTCCTACCCGCTGAGGCATTTATTGAGGTAGAAGGTGAGATTTTAAATAACGTTGCTCCTGCAGCACCAGTAGCATATGGAGCTGATATTAGTGTTGGTTTTGTTAATAATGGTATTATGGCGTTATTTGATAGCGCTACGTACATGATTGACGGAAAAAATATTGAATCAATTCAGAAAGACGTTGATGTTGCTACAACAATACTTAGTCTTGTGAGATACAGCGACGATTATTCAAGATCAGCTGGTCCATCAATGATGTTTGTCAAGGATATTTCTAACCACTCTGATAACGATCAATATGATATAAGACGACCAAGAAACTTCGCCAATAACGCCGATGCGGATGTAAATCCGGTGGTTCATGGTTCTAATCCAAATTTCAACTTAGGGTTTGCAGTACGTAAATCAATGTTAAAAGGTGATAGGAGAACATTTTCCTGTGCGATTCCACTGTCACATATCTTTGGATTCTGTAGAAATGTCAGAAAAGTCATTTTCGGAGCTAAGCACACAGTTGTACTTGTACGAAAAGGCACTGATAATGATGCAATATGGAAACCTATTGGTGATCCTGGTAAAGTAGTACTAACAAAACTTTCCCTGTGGATGCCAGTGATGACTCCCTCAATATCTGAAGAAGACCGGTTGCTATCTTTTCTGAGTCAAGGCGGTAAATCAACATTGTCATGGTTAACTATGACCACAGATTTTATCCAAAGTGCAATTGATGGTCTATTCACATGGCAAATAGCTTCTCAGCAGGGTGTTTCTGCACCAAAACACATATTTATCGCATTACAAGATGTTGCACGAATAAACGATCAAAATGAAAGCATAATGATATTTGACAAACTTGGTGTTTCTGAAGTTTCATTAAGGATAAATGGACATCAAGAACCATCCGAGGATATATTACTGAATTTCGATCAAAATCATGTAGCACGTGCATATCATCGATTAATGACATTCATGGGACGTGATCAAAACATTGACACTGGTTTACAAACATCGCAGCTAGATTTTACAACGCTGTATCCGATTTATTACTTTTCACTAGAACATTTAGATTTAACCAGACAATCTGTTGTAGATATTCATTTTCGAGCTCGTGTTAATAGAGATGTTGGAGCTATTCCTAATTACAGAGCAATAGCCGTTATACTCAGCGATAAATCGATGTTACTCGAAGGTGTTGGTGGACGAATGAGAGTTATTGATGCCCCAGTAGAAAATATGTAAATAAACATGTAATTAGATCGTTCATAATATTAATAATGTCATATCATCACGTTAGTGTGAGTCTGACTCCTGGTCAGATTAAAAAGCTGCAATCAGCATCAAAAAATAACTATGGAATAAAAGTATCGCTAAAGCGAGAACAAATGACCGGTGCAAATAAACTATCGTTGACCGAGCGTCAGTTCAAAAGCTTCAATGAAGCTAAAAAATCAAATAAAGGCGTCAAACTTAATCTTTCTGCGGACGCCATCAAAGACGTTGCTAAATCGGGTGGTATATTTCCACTTCTCGCAGCTATACCAGCTTTAATAGCAGCTGCAGCCCCAGCTGTTGCAAAAGCAGCTGCGCTAGGTGCTGTTGGAACAGCTGCTGGAATGGCATTAAAGAAAGCAACCGGACAAGGAATCAAAAAAAAGGGAAGCGGTTTAAGACTACCAGGGACCCCGTATTCGTGGTACGGAAAGGGTCTAAGACTACCAGGAACCCCGTATTCGTGGTACGGAAAGGGTCTAAGACTTCCCGGGACAGTTTACTAATATCACCCTTGTCCAATTTTGATTTACTTAATGCTGCTAAGCAATTAAAAATAAAAAATTTCAGAGGTGTTTTTATGCGCTATCAATTACCAAAAAAACCAAACAATATTGAAACTGGTATCATTAATCTCGATAAAAACTCTGGCCCAGGCACGCACTGGGTCGGATATGCAATTGATCCACGTGGAATTGTTTATTTCGATTCGTATGGATTAGCACCACCAAAAGAATTTTTAAAGTACGTTACCGGTGATATTCCAATCTGGTATTCAACGCTACCGACACAAAAAATAACTGATCCTCCAATATGCGGTCGTGAAACCCTCGCTGTGCTTGATGCTGTATCAAAATCAACAGTACCACCTCATAAAGTCGTACACGCGTTCACTACACTACGTCATAACACTTAAACAGATATCAGTAAATATATTGGTAGATATTTACGGAAGATCTACTCGCAAAGATAAGAAGGTCGATTTATCTAAATATGCAACTCTTGATCAGCTCAGAAATGAAATCGATGATTTATTAAATATCACAAGTGTAGATCAAAATGAAGTCGTCGTTTTTCAGGACAAACAAGGACGATTAAAAACGAGTAACATACAACTACTAGATGTACTTATACGAATTCCCAACGCGGTTGTTAATAATATCGTTACTTTTACTGATCAAGGTAAAATACAGGATTCCGGTAAGTCGGTTAACGACTATGTTAAGAAAACTGGTGATGTATTTACCGGTGACATTATTATGTCAAGAAGAAAAATTACACATCTTGGAGATCCAATCGCAGATACAGACGCAGCAACAAAAAAATACGTCGACGATCAAGAATCCAAGTACGTGTCAGTGCGCGGTGGTATAATGCGTGCATTTCTCGACATGAATAATAATGGTATTAATAATCTCAGAACACCAGAAACAGATTTCGACGCCGCAACGAAGAAATACGTCGACGATAAGGAAATTCCAATAATGACTTCGTTAACGACAATCAATGATGGAATTGCTACATTTAGAGCTGATTATATTAATCATGTACAAACATTTCTAAATTTTCGTAGAAATGTAAACAGATCTATTAATGACTTTTTTGGAAATCCACCAGTCGTTGACATAAAACTTACCGACATTAACATGAAAATCAACGATATTGTTAGTGGAATTCCTAATATCATTGAAAAAACGAATCTTATTAAAATTCCTCTCAAGCAGATCTTCAACGTAGTATACACAGTAGCATCAGGATTAGGAGTATGGACACTGCAAAATAATAATCTCAAACACACCGCAGAAGTCACTGGTGTATACAGACTGTCCGTATTTAGTAGTGCAAAATTCAGTATATTTACTACATTTCCATGGCGTTATTCAAACGATACTTTTCTGGAGTTGTATCCGTCATAATAAATAAAGATGCGGAAGAAACATTTCTGCTGGAAGCATTTGATAAAAATTTAACCAGAGCGTTATACTGGTGGTGTTTGGAATTTGTATGTGAAACTCCTCAATTAGTTATCTAGATAAGTATAATGAATCAAGAGTCATTTATCGACGTTCAACGTCACAGATACGCTCAAGTATGTGAGTGTCAAACCAAACTAAAAAATATCATCGACGATTACACGATAAAGGTAAAAAAATATCGGCGACGTATGGTTGTTATTGATATAATGGTATACTCGGTTTCTGCTGTTATTGCTGGAACTGGATTATTACTATCAACAATAACGATGATAGCGCCTGCAGTTGTAACAATTATAGTTTCAACGGCAACAACATGTGCAGGTATTTTCAGTATTATCGCTAAGAAAATATCTACGTGTACAAATGATAAACTAAACGAGTACATAATGAAATTGCACACAGCAACAGCCACCTACACTAAATTATGCTCGTATCTTTCCTTGTATCTCAGTGATGGTAAAATATCTGATGAGGAGTTCGTAACGATAATGAAAACCTACGATGAAGCATTCATAATCGCTAGTGACAATAACGGAAAGATGGAGAATTAAATAATAACGATAACAATAATGTCATCGTTAGAATTACTTCAGCAGATCGTAGCTAATACAACGCCGTCAAAAACTACTATGATATCATTAAGTTCAACCAATCCTGAATTTAGCGTTAACTTTCCAACCGCAATTCCAGCAAAGGAAATAGCGCTAGCGCAGCTTACGAGTTTATCATAGCTGGCCTAATATTAGGTCAAAACCGTTTGGTGGACAACCAGCAAATAATTCACTGGTATTTGCGAATAAGAATAAACCGGATGGAAGTCCTGATTGGCAAGTTGTTGGAATTTCAACGGGCAGTTATCAAATAGACCAGATTAATGATGAGTTCCAACGCAGAATTAAATCTATCACAGGGGAAGAATCTAAAATAGCGATTGCTGTTTACGAACCAACACTATCAGCGGTGATTGAAATAAATTCTCCTGATTACCTCGTAGATATTTATCAAAGTTCGATTAGATTTGTGTTAGGATGGCCTGAAGTTGCACCTGTTTATAATGGAGTTTCAGAACCAAAACTAGAAGAATTTAAAACGAGTGAAGAAAAATTCATTAAAGATCCAGAATATCGAGGAAAACAACCATGGAGTAATACAAGATTTGGATTTCCAAACGACGATAGATATTACTTTACCGATTTTGACGGTAAAAGGATCCCCAAGTTGAATAAAGCATTATTTATTATTAACACAGACACCAAGACGAAGATTAGTTTCTATACTGTTGATGTAGGATTTATTAAACATTTTTTAGATACTCTTAAACCTGAATACGATAAAACGTTTAATGATTTAAGAAATTTACTTATTTCATTATCACAACATTATAATGAAAGTGTAAAGCAGCAAATAATCGAGTCAATAAAACACTTAAATGGGATCTTATTCGATTTATACATCGCCAATCGAAGTATTATAAACGCTGCGACTAAACTCGATGGAAATCGTTACACAAATCCAGAATCTAAACAAATATTTCTTGATCATTATAAAATAACAGAAAAAGATTTACAAACACTCATTATACCAGATTTAAATAACGCTGAAATGAAGAAATTATTAAGTGATCTTATTGAAGAATATTATCCGGGAGTAATTGAATCATGGAAAAAAATAGCCTCACCACCGGTTATACTAAAACATAATAACGACCCTTTTGGTGCCGGACGTCATATATCGCCAGGCATTGTAAACATAACAACAACAATTGCAGTCAATCTGATATGCGATGTTATTGAAGGCAGCTATCAGATAGATCTTTCTAAGTCTAGCCAGGCCCAGCAAGGGTACATATTATTCAATTTTAGTCCGTTGGCCCCTCCCGGTTCGTTAATTGTATCAGAGCCAATTAACCCCGTGTACCTGCGAGTTCATAATCCGTTATTATCAAGGATACACTTTAAACTTACAGACCAAAGCAATCGCATTCTGGACACAAGAAATGAAGAACTAAATATAAACCTGTATGTACGCTCATAGAGCGTTATCATAATACGTTTTTATCATAACAAAAAAAAAATATCCGGATGTATAGTGCTTGTCTATAATACTGTATTCTTTGTTTACATAAAAACCGCGCACAATGCGCAATCGAAATCTATTATCTAGAAGGCTGTGGCTGCATATTGATTATTCCATAACGGCTGTGTATGTGTAGCCGATTACCGCGTAAAGTTATTTTAAGAACATCCGCTATGACTAAATCAATATCCTTGGTTACGGCTTACGCATAGACTCAGTGTTAGTGTAGAATTATATATATTTTTTGGAAACTAGAAATCCCATTTTACACAGAAAACTGTGGTTTTTGTTACTGTAGTTTTTAGGAAATAGGATATTGGTAAACACATACTAACTTTTTTAGTATATATTTATAACAAGGTCCGATAGCTCAATTGATAGCGCGTAGAAACTCTCGTCCTGGCGTCCATGGTTCGAAACCCGAGAAAGACAAATTGTCTGCGGGAGGCGATTTTAGGCCAAGATTTATAATCTATTGGGGGCCTTGGCCGAGCCCCAGTCTATTTGTGAATAGAAATTAGTATACCTACCAGCGTGTCAACACGTAGTAGGTGTCAGTTTTGCACCCTACGGATTTGATATTTGGGGGTGGGTGTGCTAGTTTCTGTTCACAGGTAGAGAAAAGGCCATCATCTTCATTGTATATATCATAATCACCTTCATTGTATATATCATAATCACCTTCATTGTATATAACCATTATCTTCATTGTATATAACCATTATCTTCATTGTATATATCATTAATTGTATATATCATAATCACCTTCATTGTATATAACCATTATCTTCATTGTATATAACCATTATCTTCATTGTATATAATCATAATCTTCATTGTATATAACCATTATCATTCATTGTATATAACCATTATCTTCATTCATAATCACCTTCATTGTATATAATCATATCTTCATTGTATATAACCATTATCTTCATTGTATATATCATAATCACCTTCATTGTATATAACCATTATCTTCATTGTATATATCATAATCACCTTCATTGTATATAACCATTATCTTCATTGTATATAACCATATATCACACAAAAACAGCTCCCTGACAAAAAAAAGTCATGGGAGCTAATATTTTTTTTTTATATTAAATAAACACTTATTATATAATGAATTTTGAAAATATCAATGTCATTGTTTCTGCGATTAAAAAATTACAACATAACGGTATCAGTGTATCTGACAATCTTAATGCTGAAAAGATTCTATGTGATTTTGACTCATTACAACAACGAAAGAACGAGAACAGATTTACGCTATCCGCTGATTATAAATTCATGAAAATTATCCAGCAAGGAATGTTAAAGTCACTGGCAACTGTCACTGATGATCAAGTAAAATTGTTTGTGCCTATCTCAAACGCTATTGACAAAATCAAGCTAGAATTATCTCATGAATACGAACAGAGAAAGATTATGAATTTTCGTATAAGACAGTTAAGAGAGCATTATGAAAATACGAGTGAAAATACGAGTGAAAATGACAGCGATAATGATGGACCATTGACTGTGATAATAGCTAAACAAAATCCTTGGGAAAACTAACATAACCATTATGTTTCAGTAGGTATCATAGATTTGGATATGTTTCGCATTGTGGATACCTCATATTGTATCCCAACCATTATATTTCAGTAGGTATCAAGTAATCATTTGGTAACATTAAAAATACGGTAGACTAAATGTATTGAAATTTTATTTTTTGTGCAAATCTTTTGGAAAAGGCAGATTTTTGTATATTTTCTGCGACAAATTGTACCGATCGTGGATGTATATCAAAATAGCTGGCAGCCGCATTCATTGATGGGAAAGTTATTTTGTCACATGTCTGTATATT
The DNA here is from genome assembly GCA_016617855.1 of Megalonaias nervosa. Classification (NCBI taxonomy): domain Eukaryota; kingdom Metazoa; phylum Mollusca; class Bivalvia; order Unionida; family Unionidae; genus Megalonaias; species Megalonaias nervosa. The sequence goes on from JAECUM010006943.1 coordinate 49,290, forward strand.
CATGGATATAACAGATCTCGGGATCTTGGGATATTTACCAGTATTTCTACGTGTAGTATTCTCTCTCTGTGTAATAGCCTGCAGGTTAGATAACCGATTATTCTTGGGATTCCCATCCAAGTGGTCAACTACAAATCCGTCTTTAATCAATCCAAAATAACACTCAAAAATGAACCTGTGAAATAAATATTTATTTTCCCCAGCACTGAATATAAAATAACCAGTATTATTAAGACTACCGACTGTTTTTTTCAATCTGCAGTTTCTAATCACACCTTCTCGGGATGCTTCATAATTAGTAATGATTGGATGTGACACAAACTCATTTTGCTCCATTTATATATATAATACTATTTGTCTAAATCATTGTTTTTTGAAAATCTAGCCAGATAATCTTCTTCGGTTTTTATAGGAGAGTCAGCGTTATATTTTTTATCATAATATCGTTTCAACTCTCTGTACTTTTTACCACCGCATTGCGCACACAGTTGAGTCTTTCCTCGCACTCCAGCACTACACACAATACACGGTTTTGGTCCTAGACTCCCATTTCTGACGCATTGCATATGATAACTACAATATTCATTCACGCATGTTCTGTTACACGGAGACGTATAACCGATTTTTAACCAGTGGCATTGATTTGGTTGAATCATATACAAAAAGATTAATATTCAATTAAATATATATTTGCCTTAATTATAATATGGAAGAATTATCCGTGATTGAACCCTACGCAACCAGATTCGATCTTGACAGACTACCCGAGTATAAACTTAGTATTTCGATGCAAGATCTAGCTTTAACGAATGCGGATATAATTAAACGTATCCGTGAGGCCAAGAAGGAATTTCGTGACGATGGTGCAGTTCATGCATGGTCAACATTCAGAGTTGAAAATGTTTCTAATACGATGAATGACAAACGAGGAAGAGTAATCATTAACCACCTTGATAATCAAAAATATTTTATTTTAATAAAATTTATTGTAAATACGGAAGAAGATATTTGGATTATTCGTGACAAGCGCGATCCCGTCCGCGTGCAGTCAGGGAATAATATCTTCTTGAGTAATAAATCTAAACCAGGAATACTAACTGGTATAGATAAACCGTATTATGAGCGATCGTACCCTGTAACTGCGGTTGTCTATGGAATATTTCCGCTGAATAATAAACCTGATGTTAGGGATCTCAAACCGATGAAATTGTCATCACCGTTGACAACATCAACGAGGATAAACTGCGTGGCTGAGCGAGTTACAGAACACTTTACAAACGCGATACGTGGTAATGGTTTAACTGATTTAAGACGTAAAAAAATAAATACATGGGCAGAGTCGGTTAAAGATACCGGAGCGTCTATCAGCGACGTTGCTGAGCTAAAGAGAAAATTCAGATTTCCTATACAGTAAAAACATTAACCGGAGAGATTTTGTACAAACCGAAATATATAAAAAATGGAACTCCGATAGATATTATTGATCATAACGCGCACGCATGGACTGCTGCAGTAACAATATTTCCAAGAGATAGAACGGTTAAATTTTATGATGGTGATATCTTTGATTTTATTAAAAATGTTAGTAAAACCGACCCTGTTTCTGTTTGGTTATTTCAGAGTTCGGAATATAATCATTATGATCAATTTGTACGACCTAATGGTGATATTTATCGTACAGAATCTCTCCATGAGGAAATGGAACATCTTGCACAACGCCTTTGGCGTGAATATACCTCTGATGATGTCATAGTTAGACAATTATTGAATAACTGTTTTACTGTTCCGTCAGTCGCTGCTCATTTCGCTCAGGAGAAAAATTCATGGAAAACGACACGATCGAAATTTCTTGAAGATGTCAAGAAAAGTTGTATAGAATATGGTCACGGTGGATTATGGAACACCAAATACGATTACAATGACGTTATCTCGGTTGATATGATAGCGTGTTATCCTGGGAGTTTTCTTGGATATGGAGCATGTTCTAAATACTTTAAGAGATTCGGACATCCTACACATGACATGACCAGGGTTGCGATAAACGGATCCTTACCAGATTTTGACTTAACAGGATTTGCTCACGTAGAATCATTCAAGTTTAGAGAAGATCTTCATGCGATTACTTATACTTGGTTCGGAAGACATTTTTCAGAGCGACGTTGGGTTCCGATAGTACTATTGCGATATATGCTTGATGCTGGATTTTTAATATCGTTGAGAGTAACTGAAGCGATTATATCGTATAGTTCACAGAAGCAAGTTTGGTTACCAGAACCGGACAGATTTAATATCGATGATACCAGGAAAGAATTCCCTGATATTGATGAAGATAATGTCATTAAAATAAATAAATGCAGGAACGAGTACGATGAAAAACTTGCAAAAGATCTTGGTAGAAAGATAATCGGTAAGTTTACTCAAGGTGGTTCATACGATCATAAACGAACGTGTACAAGATTGATTATGGACGATGCTGAATTAGATTTTATAATCGCTGATACAACGGAGAAAAATATATTTATAAACCGATGTAATGCTTATTTATCAGATGGAACAAAACTAGGTACCATTCTGAGCTATCTTGATGGCGACTCACCACGGTTTACTCATTTAAGATCTTCGATGTTAGCGTACGTTTCGATAAACCTACTATCGATGATAAATAAATTTCCTCGTCACGCTGTCAGAGTCGCTACGGATTCATTTTATATACACAAAAAATATAAAGATTTATTAAAACTCGGTAATGGTGAATGGGGGACATGGAGGATAAAACAAGAAAATATACTTAGTTATTCTGAATCTGCAGATGTTGAAATTGCGGAGACATATTACAAAAATAATAATCAAATATCAATGTCATCTGCACCATCTGTGTATGATCCTGTATCTAGACATAAAACCGTTTATCTTAATGGGTGTGGAGGGTCAGGTAAAACAACTCGTGCGATTAGCTTGTTTATGAATAATAGTTCAGATATAATTGTTTTGACACCTACACATAAACTTGCTAGAGAAATAAAGCAACGAGGAGTAAAATCATGTACATATCACAGTTTCTTTAGATGGTGCGGAGATACATGGACTCCATCGCGGATGGGTGAAAAATATATACCCAGGTATATTATATGGGACGAGATATGCACGGTGTCGTTAGAAACACTAAAAACATTTCTTGAATGGTTATTGACAAAGAATACTGCTGTGATTATGTGTGGCGATCATGGTCAACCACCACCCTTTGTTGGACAGTCTCCACATGAATGGCTAAAGAATAATGTAGATTATTATGAAGAAATACATGATGACCATAGAGCTATTGATGAACCGCTAAAAGAGCTTAAAAGATTAATCAGACTGCAGCCAGATCAAATACAATGCGAGATACTGCGTAAAGTAATTGCAGAAACTTCTATGAATGAATTTTGGACTTTATGGAGACCTGCTGAGTTGATAGTCGCGAGCAGAAAGATAGTTCGTGATGAACTACAAAAGAAATTATTTACGTTACATAAAGAAAAGTTTCCGGATCTACATGTACCTTTGTGTTATCGCCCAGCAGATACTCGACGACAAAATATTGAAGTTGAAATACCAGGTGCCTTGGTTCCACCGAGGATACAGAATCTTGTCTTGAATGATATCGTGTTGGTTGCTGTTGATGTTGTTGAGAACGCGTTGAACATGGATAAATCGCCATGGACGTTAGGATACGCTATAACAATTCACTCGTCGCAGGGATTAACTATAACTGATACTAGAATCTGGAATGTAGATGATCGTATTGAATGGTCGAATTTAGTCTATCTCGCCGTATCTCGAGTCAGGAGAATATCGCAACTGCGTAGGGTTATTGTAGATTACGTAATAACTGAAGAAATCACTAACAATGTCGATATCAATAAAAAATTAGTCAGTTATAAACAGTGTGACAAAAAAGATAACGTGACTTTGATCTTGATGCTGAATTTATTATAACACTAAAACAACTACAGAATAATCATTGCGCAAGTTGCAACTGTAATATGTCATGGCAGTGTTTTAATCCAAGACAATTTACCGTAGACAGAATTAATAGTGATCTCGGTCATACACGTGATAATGTGATGCTGACCTGTCTTGAGTGTAATCGACGTCGAGGCTCTGGACGTTTACAAAATTGAGCTTGGTGGTAATTGCGTATCCTCAGGAATTACTTGCAATTGTTCACGTACAAATCCACGTTGAGGGGCTGTAGAATCTAGTCTGTATATTGGAGGTCTACCAGTGGATCTAACCACGCTAGAAATTTTATGTGTAGTCACGCTCCAGATAGGATCGGTTGCTCTTTTTTTTACCACCTTCAAGTTCGCCAGGTTCATATAAATATCTTACAGTTACATTACCTAATACTGGTTGAGAGAAAGATTCACGTCGTTGTATTGGTATATATATTTTTTTGATCGCATTAGAAGGTTTCATGGAAGTTGCACGAGTAATTTCATTATTCAACGCAGCTATCACACTCGGTAATCTTGCAACCCATTCACGAGATCTATCCTTGAGGTCAGTAGATATTTCCTTTGCATATTGGTATCCAAATAACCGCTCAGCAAGTGTTCTATTAAATCGTTCAACGATTGCCTGATCACGATGAATTTCAGTATGTCCTCGTCTGATTTTAACGTTATGTTTCTTCATCAACGATGATACTACTCCAAGAAATTCTTTACCAGGATCAACTTGTAATAACCGTGGCCATCGTAGACCACCACGTTGATAAATACGCTCAAACGCAGATGCAACTTCAGATGCTGTCTTTGTTGATAATGGCTCCGCTTCTTTGTATCTACTCGCAACATCAACGACAGTTAACGCGTATCTATACGTGTATTGACGTATACGTGTTTTAATGGTATCGTGTGGTAAAAACAAAATATCTGCTTGATGAACTTCATTAGGAACGCTAACATCAAAATGCGCATACTGAATTCTTTTAGGTGGACTCAGGAAGATTTGCCATATTGCCTGTCGTGCTAACCATGATGCAGCAACATCACGTGAAACTTTTGCTGCTTCGGCGAGTTTACTAATCGCTGCTTTACCTCTCCAGAATCCTCTCGGGGAATAATAAACAGATTCCATTATGATAGTTATATAATTTAATTGCCAGCCCCTAGCACTAGTTTACCTTTCATAGCAGTTTTTACTAGAAAGCTAGCGAGAGATTCTCTGAGAGATTTATTAGGTATAGAATTTAACGCGTGAATCAATTTCACATCTGCGAGATGTCGTTGTTGCAAATCTTTACTTTTATACGCGACATCATGAACGTGACACGCTTGATCAATCTTATTTACTGGATACTCTCCTGGTTTTGGTTGATCTTGGTTATTGAGTCTGATATCGAGACGAGTTCCTGGACCACAATAATTGTATCCGGGTAAATGTTTCTCACCGGGGTATTTAGCCCATGGAGTTCCTGGTAATTTTCCTAACGAAGCAGCGATATCCCCACCTGTCTTTTTTGGAATAAATTTATATTTCTTGGTGCCACATTTCACACACTTACCTGTAAGTGCTCGTCTTTTATTTTTTGTTGTTATTGTCGTTAATTCAGTAGTAGGTGTAGATGCTCTGCATCGAACACAATATAGGCTCATATTATTAATTATATGGATATAATTGACTTTTCAGCGACACGAAAACAAGAACCAGTAAAACATCACCCGGCGCTACCAAATTCTATCAGAATGATTATAATAGGTCCGTCCGGAAGTGGAAAAACGCAATTATTACTTAATCTAATAATGAGATGGCTGAAGTGGTATAAATTATATTTAATTGCGCCATCTGTAGATGATCAGCGATGTTACGAAGTACTTAAAGATTTTAATGAAAACGCAAAATTGTTGCATGAAGACAGTGAAGTCATAGACTTTATTACTGATATTGATGAAGCGCCATCCGTAGATGATCTGGATGGATTCATTAATAACCTCGTGGTATACGATGATGTCATGCTGGACAAACAATCCAATCCAGCTCGGATATTTTCACGAGGCCGTCACAAAAACACAGACGTGATTTATGTTACACAGAGTTATACACAAATTCCAAAAGTGATCAGAGATAACTGTAACGTTTTAGTTGTGTTCAACGGAGTTGATAATCATACGCTGCAAAATATTTATTATACTTGGTGTTCTGGGGACATGGACATGAACAAATTTAAAAATTTCTTTTCAAAAGCACAAGCTGCTCCCTTTGGTTTTGTAACAATAAATTTACATGATCCGAGGTCAAGATATCGTAACGGACTTGATACAATTTTTGGATAAAAACCATAGCAGCAGGGAGGGTGAACGACATACGCGTAGTGACCAGATTGTGAAAAAATCAGAAAAAATCTGGTCAATTAGAGAAGTTTTTACTGTTAAGCCAAAAACTTTTTTTTCAGCCTTCGTAGGAACCTTTAGATTTCAAAAATAAGGTCTCTACAAAGTTGTAGGGTCCACCCTCTCTGCTGCTCCCCCCACCCCCCGCTTAAAAATGGAAAATCTTTCCTTGCGAAAATATCAGGAAGGTGATTACCCCTCTGTTTTGAAAAATTCAAGAGAAATGACTGAATAATCAATGGAGGCGCCAGAATTCGAAGCCCCAGGGGCAGTGTTCTTTAGTGACGCAGCATTGAACAGTTTTTATATCAGTTCCCTCCACCCAACCCCATATAAGTTTTGAGAAGAATTGCCCCATTACACTAAGGGGAAGGTGAAATACTATGAAAATTTTAGCTACAAAACAAAAGAGAGACTCCCGACTGTGCCCCTCCCTACCCTTTCACAAGACGCCCAAGTCACCACAGCCCCCTTTCGTGCCGCTACTGTGAAATATACAATATCCCACTAGTTGCAAGAAGTTTGTGACATGCGGTGTTATTCAGTTATTCAGCTCGTTCATAAATTTTATCTCAAATAAGCGCTCGTGTAATATTCTCTATTCTCTATGGCTAGAACTGAAAGACTGAGATTTGTGTATATCATAAACTTTGATTTGGGAACTGCATCCACGTATTCAGGGAATAAAGGTTATTGTAATTGCAGTGCAGGAACTAACTGAATCAGAGACTGAACTATACTTTCTGGCATCTTTCGTGTCTAAAGTTTCATATACAGCAGGAAGCATAACTTGCTTTTTTTCAGTTTCAACAACGCCTGTTGTCATAACCATGCATAAAAAGGCACATGTTTCATTTCCGTGTGTGTCGCGCTAATATCTATCCAGAGAATTGGATAGTAGCATTTTTAGGAGTCAATTTTCACATTATCCTCAACAATATATATTTGTTTCCAAGATAAACGAATCAATCAGGTGATTTTCCTGCATGCAAACCATTCTTTGAGGATATTCGTAAGGGGTGGCAGAATTTGAAAAAAAAGCATTAGTGAGCTTTCATGATTGGTCTCTTGAAATTTCTCAATGATTTGTTTCTGGGTCCAACACAGAAACCCACGGACCTCCGTCATTTGTTCTTGTTCATCAATTAAATAACCGATAGAATCATGGCATTCAGATACAGATGAATAATTTCAATCATAAGAGAAATTTCTGATTCCATATTTTCCGATGCAGAGAAACTGACCATCAGACTAATGTTAATTTGCGTAAGACACAACAAGATTTGATCGAGGACTAGATAAAAATATAGATCATACATGTTCTGTTTCAATTACAACAAGATCGGAATTAAGTTTGTACATTAAAATAGGAACTAAATATTCCCTATCCAAAAAGAACCCCTGTCTCAATTCTTTTTCACTAATGCACAATCCAATGTTGTAGACGATCACGCAAAACCGCCGATAACATCGTTGAAATTAACAATCACAAAGAACTAAGACTAAAATGAAGAGTGATAATCTCAAAGTCGTTCGTTAAATATCACCAACAAATTCACATACATGTACGCACATTGCGGTTTATCCCCAAAAATAATAAAGATATGTAATTTAACAACACAATAATCAATTAAGAGACAATTAAATTTAAACAAATACAGAAATGAGTAAATGAAGCAGCATTACGATAGTATCATTGTTTGGATTCATTTAAGTATGCAAGGTAGATTTTTAAAAAAAGCACACAGATACCCTATATTATGTGTTTCCCTCGATATTATTGTCAGTGACTACATCTGTGATGTTATTTGATCTCTATGACGTGATAAGGAACGCTTTTAAGTAGAAACCTCAATGATAGACTTATATGGGTGTGCCTGTGCATGTTAGGAGTGAACAAAGTGTTTGTCTCATGTACTCGGGCTTTGGATTTTATTACGTTCAGAGTACTGTTTTTCTCCATAGTGTGACAGTGCTCACGAGCCTTGTCAGAGAGCTGTCTCCTTTACGTGTTTTGAGAGTAATCTGTCCACTTTATGGAGTGTGACAATGCTCACGAGCCTTGTCAGAGAGCTGTATGCTTTACGTGTTTTGAGAGGAAGCTGTCCACTTTATGGACGACTCCCTGATCAAACAAAAGTCTGTAAGGTTAAATATCTTACAGCGGGCTCACCCCAACCAAACCAGGTAATGACTGTATGCTGAGAAATACATACTCCAATAAACTTGATGTTGTGTCAGGAAGTTGTCCAATTTACGGACTGCTTATTGACCAACAGACACCATATAAGGCAAAATATCTTACAGCGGACTCTTCCCAAGCAAACCAGGTATTGATTGTATGTTGAGAAACGCATATACCAATAACCTTTATGGAAGCAATCTTCAGTTGTAGAGATATATGACAATGTACAACTGTAGTCTATGGTGACATTTTGCGACCTTATTGAATTTTATCATAATCTTAGACGCCAAATTAATAAAAAGTTAATATTCTTATATGTCTTATTTTAGAAGTTCAAATGTTGCATTTTTAATGACAATGCAGAGCAAATATGACCCTTGACGTGCGTTTAAAGTATACAAAAAGATAATAAATGTAAAAATTATTGACAATCACATTCCCTGGAAGTACGTCTTCTGTGGGTTTGTAATATCATGATATTAAAGTTACTTAGAAGGTAACAACTACTTTTATCCATGATAGGTACATTATAATTAAATTGAAAGACAAAAAGGAAAACAATCAATATTCCTCTTTGGATCGAGTGTTTTCCTCGTAACGTTGGAGAAATTAACAAACTTCAAAACTATGTTTGAAAATAAACAGTTCCACCAAGGACATGAAATCTATTAAATTTACAAAAGGTATCTGGTGACTGTGATTAATTACATTTAATTTCAACATACTATCCTTTTGGTAACTTTTACCAAAAAACCAAAAACAATAATCACTTTAGCGACGAAATATGCGATATGTAAAAGTTGTTCTAAGATAAGTAAGCAATGAATATGTACACTCGCTACCTGCTCGTCACCTGACCCCTACCACCCCCACCCCAATCAGCATTATCAATGTTCTTCTCTCTCTCTCTCTCTCTCTCTCTCTCTCTCTCTCTCTCTCTCTCTCTCCTCTCTATATATATATATATATATATATATATATATATATATATATATATATATATATATATATATAAAATAAGAATACAAATCATATGACAAATAACAGTCCTTTCAAGTGCACTGGATCCAGCAAGGGATCACGTGTGTCAGGCATTGATTAAGATAAATGCAATAAACTGACAACGAACAGTGAAAAACTAGTATCTAACTAGCCTAAGCGCTTTCGACTCTTAATGAGTCTTTTTCAAAGGCATATACAAAACATAGACAAGACAAACAAATAAAACAGAAAAACCGTAGTGTTTGCAAAACATTACATGGCTGTGTCTACAGGAATTAAACCTTTAAATTTATTATGTTTCAACTAGTTTATATGAACTTGTTGCGGATACTCCACAAGTTGATATAAACTAGAACCATTTAGGTGTTTTCGCGGACTCCGCGCGTCAATGTTCTCAGATGTTTCAGATACAACAACAGTTATAATTCAACAACAACAACAACAACAACAACAACAACAGTTATAATTCCGAATGTGTTTAGAATAAAAGTCACACACTGTATAGCTCAAACTGTTTGGAGAGAGTACGAGTCATCTAATAAATAAGGTCGATCCCACTGATTAAATTTCCTGTTGACAGGTTGAGATTCATGTAATATCAAATATTAATGATAATTTAGGGAATGTTTATACGCGTGTTCTAAGCTGGGACAATATTTTTTCACGTGAGCAACAGCAGCGTTTTTGAGCATTTCATGGTCAAGAACACTGTAAGTAAAACACGTGGTTTTTTCGGGGGGTGGGTGTTGGTAAAATTGCCCTCTTAAGAATCTGTCTCGATTTTTAAACGAAAATGATAACGTAAACACCTTTATACATATTTTTTCGTCTATCATTCATTCATAGGTTCAATGCGGTTGATCTTTCTACAACTGTCGTATTTTGGTCGTCATCGCCAATGTACGATTTGTATTTTAAATTGCAAAAGATTCTACGTATATAATAATTTCATTGGCTTTGACGCTTTTCTTTAATCATCCAATAAGCCTAAATATATTTACGGGATCTAAACGTATTCTTAATCGATAATGCACTTTCATGCGCATTCTTTTTTCCTCGTGCAATAATGGCAGACAATACAAAACGCATGCGTCTTCTGGGTTCTACATTTAAATTGATTTGGCTAGACTTGATGCGCTGTTGTTTTAATTGGCAGACTAGTTGTTGAATGTTGATGGACGAATTGCTGCTCACCAAAAGAATTTGAAGAGTACAAAAACTTTTGTACATTGTGTGTTCGTGCAAGAATTCATTAGCATCTTTCGGTCTTCTAAAAGGCCGATGGGGGATTTCTTATTTATCACCTAATTAATGTGCCTGAATGATGGCTTAGTTACTATTCAGTGAACTAATGTACCAAGCAGGGTGAATTATTTTTTAATATCCAAATGGGAGACTTTGCTTTTGTTTACCAATGTTCAATTTGTAACAAACTTTTGATCTACCACATAAATTCAATGCCACGCTCTTGTGCCAACATGCGCAACAAGTTGTTATATTTCCATATAAATGTGAAGCTAAATTTGTCAGTTCTGTTTATGCGAATGTTGAATAGTTCAGTATTATTCAAGTGGAAAAAAAAATAAAATTAAGAAATGATAAAGAAGCGTTTGTTGCTTGTGTCCAAACCAAGAAGATAACATTCATCTTCTGAGAGTCAATCGGTAAAGCCGCTTTTTTGGAAGGATATCAACAGCTATAAGAGGATGAAACCGGGTGGGTATTTAATCTAGCGAAGATTCGTAACACAACCATGTGAATGAGATGTTTATACTGCATACTGCAAAATTAATGCTGATTGAATCTTTGACACCTGTGCTCACCTGAGCTCATACCTTTTCTTCCACTGCTCATGAACTAAATTATAACTGTAACAGTGCAAAAATTTTAAATGTTCTCGAACCACAATTTGCCGTGATTATTGTGACGCATAACAAATTAAATTGACTAAAGGGTCTAGGTACCGTGTTAAATCGCTAGAATGCGGTGGTATTGATATCCCTGTTTCGGATGTGATTATTTTTAAATTAGGGTCCGTCTGTTAAACGTCAGACCTATAGGCAAGGCAAGGTGATGTTGGGGTCTCAGTATCGGAAAATGCCCAATTTTAAATGATGCAAAGACAATTTGTATACTCGTGAAAATTTAGTGTCATAAGATGAGACTTTCCAGAAATCGGTTTATTAAGAGAGCGCGGAAATATAAGGAGTAACTCAGGCGTGTGTTAATTTTCGGCAGTTAGATAAATTTAAAATCTGATTGGCTTAGCTAAATAAGGGGTGCGTGTTTCCCAGACAAAATTCAATGTTTGAAGTATTTTTAGTCGCAATATTGGTCAGTCTGAGTTTGTTTGCTTTTTTTTGGGGGGGGGTCAAGAAGGGAAAAGTCCTGACTTTGAGGAAAAAATAGCGTATCTTTTCTCGTTAAATAAATTGTTCAAAGGATGATGTCTGGAAGTTTGAGAGTCACGGAACCTGAAACGTATGAGACGATTCTGTTGCGATAGAAGCAAGAGAGTCTCGAAAGCGGAAGGTATTTGTCTCAAACTCATGCAATTTCTTTTTATATGAGTTTGCAATTATTTGTTTTAAATTCACACATAAATTTTTCTTTGATATGAGTTTGACGATAATTTCTTGAATTCGTCGTCTGGACTGTTATTGGAATCATGTATTATAAGAATATCATGCATTACTGTTATTTGATACGAGTCTGAGAGAACTGTATGCTACAAACTGAGTATTCCTAGGTTATAGTATGTTCAGGCCGATGGTGTGTTCGTTAGCAAATAATGTAGTTAAGACAAGAAGTGAATTTTATTGATTCATTTGTATAATTAAGATGTGAATTCTTTTAACCTAGAAATCGAGCGCCTGCCGGCCGACAATTTAGTCTAGTTAATGATTTGTGGTTCACGGCAGGGCATATGGGTTTGTTGTGTCTAGTTTATGTTATAATTCAGGTATGGATGCTAATAGGCCGTTAGGGAGATTTATGAATCTTCTTGAACTAGGTTTGTGTATCAGCTGTCAGGCTGCGAACTGACCCATATTAGCCTTAGTTTAATTTGAATTACGATATGACTATATTTGACGTAACGAGAGAGGTGATAATGTTTGATCCCAGAATATATTGGGTTGCCTACTTATTTAATTGAAAAGGGAAATAGCTACATATATGCACCATACAGAGAAGGCAGACAGCAGACAACCAAATTAAGGTTGATGACCAGAGAGAGAGAGAGAGAGAGAGAGAGAGAGAGAGAGAGAGAGAGAGAGATTTGGAGTGACCGGCAAGCAACCTGGATATGAAGGCATGCTGACAATTGAGTTCGATCGCTCACTCGATTTGATGATGATTTTGTTATGTTGGTATAAACAGAACGGCTAATTGTTTTTTTGTAATAACGTTTTGGTAATCATTTGCTAATAGAAGTGTATCCTTCAAGTGTCTTGTACAGTTTGTTTTTATTATTTAGTATAATTGCCCCGATCGAGTAACTAATAAAATAAAATATGAAATTAATGGGCGGAATAATCAGATACCTTAACAGAGGTATATAATAGAACAACACAATCCCCCGGTATACCGAGTATAACAATTTAATAAATTATATCAACAAAATGATATTGAACATGACATATGAATGATACATTTACTCATGCAAATAATATTACAAAATTTATTTTTAAAAATACAATTAGCCGTTCAGTTTATACCGATAAGACAAATGTCATCATGAAATCGAGTGAACGATCGAGCTCAATTGCCCAGCATGCCTGTATAACCTTGTTGCTTGCCAATCCTTCCAAATTCAACGTTGGTGTCATGGTAAAGTCAATGTATTCCCCCCCCTCTCCAGCCTCCTTTCGGGTCATCAACCGTATTTTTTCTCCTCCCTTTGCCCCTGTGTGGGTACGTATATGGAGCTATTTCCCTTTTTAAAAGATATAAATAGGCACCTAAATATTTATCAGGATTTTTTTTTTCTTTTCGGATCGAACAATATCCCCATTCTTGTTGTGTCATATATCGCCTTATCGGAATCCAAACAGATACTGTATGGGTCTGCAGCTTATAAGCACAGTCAAAGATTACTTGTATCTCCCTAACGGCTACTCGGCATCCCTAATTAAACTATGACATAAACGGACATAATAAACCATTATTACACCCTGCTGTGGACTATAAGTCACTAATTGTACTAAATGCCTGCCGACACGCGCTCTTAATACTAAAACCATTAATTATCGTTTAACAGAATTCACGTCTGAATTATACAAATAAAGTATCAACTCATTTGCATAACATTTCCAGACGTAGTAACATTAATTCCTAGCCCTCATGATTCATATCATTTAAGACCGATAAATTCACACAATTCTATCAAACTCATATAAAAAAAAGCAATGCATCAAATTCATAGAATAAAAGAGTCATTTAGCATTGAAAACGAATGAATGCAGTTATCTTCCGAACGCATCAAACGAACATTTTTTGTATGAATTTAAAACAAAGAAACTAAAACGAATAATTACAAATTCATATTACGAAAATTACATGAGATTGAGACAATTACCTTGTTCCGTTTCCCTCAAACTTCTAGACACCTGTCACTTGTACAATTTCAAGATACTTGCTATATTTCCTCGTTACTAGGAACTTTTTGTCTTCCTGCAGAAACCTAGATTAACTAATTTTCCGAGGGAGAGTACTTAAAACATTGAATTTCGTCTGAAATACACACACCTTATTTAGCTTATCCGGTCAGGATTAAATTTATCTAACCACCTAAAATTAACACACGCCCATCGAAATTAGAATAATTCTCTCTATTCCGTCCTTTTTAAAGAAACCCATTCCTGGAAAATTTCAATGTATGATACTTAATTCAAATGACACAAAAGTGTATGGATTGTCTCCACTTTGTCATTTTTACGCTACTTAAACCCAAATTCACGTTGCCTCGTCCAAGTGTCTAACAGTTATCAAAATGGATTCTAATTGAAAAAAAAAAAACAATCATGCATAAAGCCAGGGATGTTAAAACCGCTCCAGTCTAGCGATTTAATACGATACCTAGCCCATTAGTCAATTTCATTGTTTCGTGTCACACTGACCGTGGCAAAATGTGCTTCGAGAACATCAACAAAATTCAAACTGTTACAATAACCAATGTATGGAATTATCAACAACTACTTTCAATGTGTGGTTTTAGAATCTGGCGCATATAACGACATTGAATTTGAGGTGTCTATATTCCGTCAACATTTATAATAATGTTATCTTGTGGTTTCTACGCAACGATCACGAATATTTCCGATCCACAGCTCCCGATAAGTGCTTAAGAAATTACCCCGTCTTGTCCGCTCCTTCTATTCTGCTGAAGGATCCATGGGAACTTCCCCTGCCACAGACGCATTGCTCCAGAACCTTTGGACGTTTGGTTCATCGTACTGAATTAAGCAGTTTCGATCTTCGAACCATTGTCACCAGCCCATAAAGTTTGACCAGTTCCTGTAATAGCCAAGAATTTTAAAAAAGTGAGCCGTGTACTATATGAAACACGTCTAAGCGCTAATAAAGTGATATGCATTCCGCATGTGTGCACACGAACAAACTTCGGTAGACATTAAATTCTTTTACGATAACGACTGTACTAAATTAATATGATAATAACCACGTTCGTACATGAATGTGTCTCCAACAAGAATAATCGCGCCGGATTATACAAGCTCGAACGTTTCTTGTCATTTAATTTCGTACAATACATAATTGAATTCAGCTTGTCCAAATAACGATAAAATGTCTAACTTGAAATAGACTATACTCTACCCGATGTGATAGCGTTATCTTACATAGGTGTGACTTTCTAGAAACTTTCAAATACATTCGGAAATATTCAATATATTAAGCAATTTCATCGCATGTGACGGACAGAAGAAAGACTAAAGTATTGCGTTTCAAGTATATTGCTTCCGTAAAGTGGACAGCTTCATCATACGACTTATCTGCATTGTGACAATATAGGGAGAATTAGCAGTATAAGTACTATGCTCGTGGTAAAACCCACGGCCTGGGGACCCGAGAACTCGGGATACCCCACCAACTACCGACTTTTTGATGCGTGCTTCAGCGAATAAACAGAAGTCGGTATTTCGAAATCGCGACGGCTGTTCGAGGCAGTGAAATCAATCTACATTTTTTACGTATATAATACCAATATATTTTCGTACAAGCCATCCCATGACAACTGCTCAAGTGTAGTGCTCATTTTTTTCTACTGCCAGTCTTTGTTCTGTCCAAAGCACAACTGAAAATTGTATCCACGTTATAGTAGGTTAATGAAAATAAGATTAAGAACAAAAAGTAAAACATCAAAGAAAGTTGCGAACATGTCCTCAGAGAATACGTAACGTGTAAATTCTTAAAATGTTCATGTAAATGGTCAATCAAAACATTTCTGAATATAACAAGATATCTCCAGTGATTTTCAATAATTAAAATTGATATATTACTTGACATGTTCGCGATTTTTTTAAAATCCTTGTTGACACTGCAGAATCAAGATATCTAAAATTCAGTGAGAATCGAGTTTATCAATTTGCCACTTGCGTACTTTATTATTCTTAACACAAATCGTCATTTGTGAAAGACAGCTATTTTATTACTTTGTCATTATTATCCGTAATACAAATCTTCATGTATGAAAGACGGCTGTTTTATTAGGCGACCATTGTTATCCCCGACATAAAAATTCCCATGAGTGAAAAACGGCTATTTTATTAGGCGGCCATTGTTATCCCCAACATAAAATTCCCATGTGCGAAAGATGGCTGTTAGCGATAACACCAGTTCTCATCACACATATTTCTACGGGGAGTTCCTAAGTTCTTAATCTAGTCATATGGCGTGCATAAAGACTGCTGCTTGACTGTTATTTTCGCATCTTAAGTGATTGTTCAGAAAAAATAATGTGTGTTGCCGGTGAAATATCCGCCGGAGATAAAAATCGGATAAGTAACAAATTTAGAAAAGCAAAACCATACATGTTCCATGCAGTCAAAAAAATAAAAATATATAAAATTTTATGCTGCAAGTTGTTTTAGACTTGACGCAAAGGTTTACTTTATGAAACGTTTAATATCAGTGACGTTATGAAATTAGTGAGCAAACTTCATGGCATGTAACTGTATTGAAAGTAATTATGAAAGAACATGTATTAGTCTATGGTATGATTTCCAACTAGACGTGTCCATGTTTCCTTACGTCTACACATTTTTTACGTATCTAGTCGAAAACAGGTTGTTTACAGAGTTTGAAAACACTGAGATCATGAACAGAGTACAGGAGTGGCATACTAATTCATTTGCATGGTTCTTCGTACATGTTAAGACTGTAGCTTCATCAAGTGTTGTTTTGTGGCACCCTTACACGTGAAGTCGTCACTTGGCTGGTTAACATGCCAATTTTGACATTTGTAATCTTCGGAATTTCACGTATCTTATTTTATAGATGAACACAACGCAATGTTTTCTTCAGTTGTTTGTGTACGAAGATATGATCTGAAGTCAGGTCAATCACAGGTGTGCTTGTTTACACCTTGCGCTTTTTTTTTATAATTTGGTTATTTTAATTCTACGAAATTTTAATTAAAAAGGTTAAATTATAGAGTATATTATGAATAGACAATATCAACATTTCTTAACAATAGTTTTAACTAAAGACTCCGGTAAGTTCTTAATAAAGTTCGATGTTTTCATATTGTTTATTTACCCCTCACCCCCTTTTTAATGTGAATTATATCTCAGCATCAATGTTTTCCTTGTACTTTGTGTAGTATAATTTCTTACTTTGATTAATTCGAAAATCGATTTTGACTCAAAGGTAATTTATATCCTGTGATTGTATTACTTGTGTTCCGTTGCATGTAAATTTTGCATAATTTTAACTTAATTTCTTCACAGTACAGAAATTTGTTATATGGTTCAAGTGCATGCAGAAAACTTCAAAGAATTTATACTGGATTACTGTTGTGCATTACACTATTCTCAACTTGATAACTTTTATTTTTCTGGCATTTGGTATTACAAAATGTTTTATTCCTTGGCGGATCGCTTCGTATTCTTCCTGCTCATTGAACTCTGAAATTTACAGCACATCATCATTCTACACTACGTTCAGATTTTATCCCTTGTTTATAGATAGAATCTGGTATCGTGGGACTGTATTACTCTCGTTCAACTCTGTTGCATTTTCACGCGGTTAGATACAAAAATAGTATAATGCTATGTCATCCAAACAGCCAATAAAACTGTTAAATTCTTTACATCTACGAGTAAATTAAAGTGACTAAATCCGATCGTATTATATAGATCACGCGCATGGAAACTTTCATCTCCAATTGTACTTGCTGGGAAATTAAAACCATACGTGACCTTTGCATGATATCAAACAAACAATTAACCATTGTATAGCAGCCACAAACAATTAACCATTGTATAGCAGCCACGATTTTGTATTTAGCGACCGAATGTCTAGTATTACAACATTTTGGAAGGGGTGATATGCATGCCATACAGTTAGCTTCTTCCACTAATTGAGTTTATGATGCTTTAATGTTTTTGACAAAGAGATAGAAACCAACTCAGATTGACAATGGAATGAAAACCACCCGGATTGACAAATAGATGGAAATCACTCAGTTGACAAAGAGATAGAAACCAACTCAGATTGACAATGGAATGAAAACCACCCGGATTGACAAATAGATGGAAATCACTCAGATTGACAAAGGGATGGAAACCAACCAGACTGACACAGAGATGGAAACCACTCAGATTGACAAAGGGATGGAAACCACTCAGATTGACAACGAGATGGAAACCACTCAAATTCGCCATTTTAACAATTATTTCATTACATAATCAGTCGCTAGGGGCAACAATATTGTCAGCATCCATTTTCCAGCAGTTATTCGTGCTGAGCAGCCATTTTTTAAAATCATTTTACAAGATGGCTAAATTATCGTAACCATGTTGAAAAGCCGTTAAATCATTTGAACATTTGTTTCTCTACCATGCAAGCCTAACGAAATTGCTCCCGATTTAGCGACCCATTTGTCATATATTTAAGCGTTCACAGATATTTCAGAGACATATGACTGAACTATTTTAGAAGAAGCATCCGAAAAACAGTACATAATAAATGTTTTCGAAAAGCTCAGACAAACGGATGGGTTGCACGCAGAAAATCGTCGATGTCAAATTAATTTAATGTAGTTTCTACGTTTTGGTTTATTGGCCCGCTCTGGGTCTTATCGAATACCTTTCCTGGCAGGACTATCTCTTTTCGAATGATATTAAGTAATCCTCCTGCTTTTAGCTCCCCGAACGCTGGAATGGTTCCATCAATGAGCCACCGGAAAAACACGTGAGATGTTTAGAATTCCAGCATGATAAGTCGTACTGGCGGGGGCTGCAGGTTTCTCAGCCTCCTAATATCATAAACACTTCAAGCTCATTCTGGTTTACCTTAGTAGCGACGCAGTAAGGAGAACTGATAGTAAATTCTAGACTGTTCGTAAGATCTGAAACAGAAAATTTAACGGAGGAAAAGCCACACTCTAACAGAAGACGGAATCGTTTGGAAAGCTATCTGCTGATTCAAGGTAAGCTGAACGGAAACAGTTTTAGCACTGGATGGGAGATATTTGGATGTTTGAAGAGTGTTCTCCTTATGTTGGTCAACGAAAAGAGTAGTTTAAGCTCGAAAGTTTTCAATTTTTTTTAAAAGGAAGGCCCATTTAAATTTCGTCTGAGACAGGCTAGTTCTGGTGGTGGTGGTGGTGGTGGGGGTATGTACATGCAAGTTAAGATATGATAGGCAGGGAATACTTATAGTCAGCTGAAAGGGATCCCGAGGCGCTATGTTTAATCAGACGGTTATCTTGATGAAGGGAATTACTTTTTATGGTCAGAGACAAATCTAAACATGTTGTAGTAATTCATTCATCCTAAGGGTTGTGTAATCAACTTTTATAGGTTTTCACGACTCTGTACAGATTGAGGCATCATGCTGGGATTGGAATACACCGCCATTTTATGTGTAAAGACTAAACTAGTTGTATACATTTATTTCTTAACATTCTGTAAC
>JAECUM010006944.1:0-88927 GCA_016617855.1 Megalonaias nervosa
GTAAGGATGGTTTTTGACCACGGAATCTGATGTTCTTTGTTAATTATTGATCGGAGTTTATGCTCAGTATTTGATGATTTTAGTTCACTTAGGTTAGATATAATTTCGAGAAAGATCGTTTAAAGACTTGTATGTAAAAAAGGATACGTTTTGTATACATAGCCAATGTAGACGAGAAAATAATTCGAGGGAGAAGTAATAGGAAGTTTCAGAATTATTCTGGTGGCCCTTTTCTGGGGTTTGTCAAATTTTTATATATTTTAACTGGATGTGTTTCACCGTATGGTATTATCGCAATCTATCAGTGTCGGTATGAATCCCGAAAAATAAAGTTCACGCGACTGGAGAGATAGAAATTTCGACAGTGATTTTTTAAGAGAATTATTCTTTTGACGACCATTGCACATATGTGACCGATATGTGTTATCCAGCTCATAAGTTGATCAATTTAGATACTAAGATGTATTTTAATTTGAACACCAGACACGACTGAGTCATTTTCAGTCAGATGTAAATCCGTGTTAGTGGAGAGGCATTATATGCAGTCTGTTTTGTTGACATCAAACTGATATGTTGTTTAGGACGATATGAAGTTTATCTTTAACGGAGTCAAGAGATTTACAAGATGAATGCAGTGTGGAATCGTCAGCGAGAAGATCTGTGCTGGACAAAAGGCTAAGTCATTGATAAATAATACAAAAAAGAGGAGAATTAAAATAGATCCTTAAGGAATACCACTAAAAATATAACTTGAATTGGAAGTATATTTATCCATACAAACAACCTGGGATCTGTTATTGAGATACAAGTGGACTAAATAACTCACCTGGAAGCAAACTAGCTGGCTGACAGTTTGTTTTTTTTTAAATAAGATCCGCGGCTGATAGTTTTTTTTAATAAGCTCCGAACGGCCAATCAAATCGAATTCTCCAATGAAGGTTACGCCAGTAAGTTCGCCTGATTGGATTACTATTAGCCTCTGGTCTATAAGGTTCGCCAATGCAGTTTGACATGAATGTTTCTGTCGGAAACCTGATTGTGATTTATAGAGGAGTTGGTACTTGGTAAGATATCCGAAAACATAACATATTTTGCAATAATTTTTGAAAGTACAATAGAACAGATATGGATCGATAGTTAGATGGGTCATTTCCATAATGAATTGCGAATACTTACCACATATATATATATATATATATATATATATATATATATATCCTTATATATATATATATATATATATATATATATATATATATATATATATATATATATGCAGTAAGTTTGTATGTTAGACACTGTAAATTTAAACCTGCCAGGTGTATAGGAAATATTAGCAAGAAAGAAGTTCAGTCGCTTTGCAATCTCGTCATCATCAGTAAAACTAGTGCCACTAACTATAATTCCACATGGACTTAGAAGTTCTGGTCTTACTGAAGTTAGATTTCGCAAGTGATTCCATTCGGATCTGTTATCAGATTGGTAAACTCCTTACATTTATGATAGTTTCGTTTACGTTAATCCACAGCGATTTAATTAGTAAACCATTCATGTTGCTTTTGGTTGTTCAATTCTTTGAATTGTAATGGACTATGTTTATTTAGGATAGTAAGAAAACACTGATTCCATATAGGTGAATTATAATCTGGGACTGTATTAGAAAAAGTTAATGAGCTAATACTTTGAGATAGTTAGGAGAGAAATTAATTTTCAAACTTGTTTTTTTTTTTTTAAAGCATCTGTATTGCATATAGGAGTGTGAATTATTTTTCTTTGCACTGTGTTGCTTATGAGTTGCAGATACGGGATAGTATTCAATAATAGACAGACAGGGTATGTTAATCTCGTAAAGTTTGTCAGGATGGGTTATGTGGATGTCGTCGATCAGGGTAAAAGGGTGTTAGTCTTGTTAGAGCATTCATTACCTGTGTTAAGGTCGTGCAGTTGTATCATATGAAGCCATTTAGTTTTCGTATCGGGGATGAAATCAATATTAAAGTCTCCCGTGATAATTAGTTTATGTTTAAAAGCTAAAGATACTTTTAGCGTGCTTTCAAATTGGTCAGTCCATCATGAAATGGAGTCTGGATGTCGGTAATCAGAGCAGATATAAATATATTTACTATTGATGAAACTTAACTCATCGATATTGATTCTATAGTGGATATTTCGAAATCAGTTTTTGTCTTGTATGTTACGCTGTTTAAAACGTACATTCTTTGGCGTCCATCTCGTTTTTACAATGATAAGTTGCTAATAGAAATAGCATAGTCTGGCACATTAACCGTAAAATATTTCGTACTTTAAATCTAAGTTCATCGATATTCGGTAAGATGTGTCTTACCTTTAGGTTGATAAGTTGCATTCCTTTCTTTTTCAAGCCAAAATGTATACGGTGTACTTTATTTTCCAATCTGTGTAAAATCGAGATTTATTATTTATTTCTGAGATAGAGGATAGACATTAAAACCTTGGTATGTACAATAAGAATTAATACAGTTGACGGTACGATACTAAGAACAAATATCATCAAGAACATGACACTAATTTTGACTGAGGTACATATATTATCATTGTACCCTGACTGGTGCACCTAATGTTTATTATTACAAGTAGGCACATTCACGTCTGTCACATATGTACAGTTGTTTTATCGACGTGTCCATTTGCCAGAGCATTATACTGAGATCGAGTCTTCATCGGTAACCTTGCATGTCTGTGGCTTTTCTGGTGCCTACGTTGGTTTTGCATAGTTGGGTATTACTTACGTTGGTAGATTTTGATTTCAATACAAGAGTCTCATTGTGCATGCCTTACACATGTGTTTGTTTGTAAACACTTTTGACTCTATGCACACTTTTGACCTCCAAGTACCATCCTCTTGTTAAACCTATGGAGCCTATATAATTATGACAGGACATCCAAATAACATTCCCATGTAGCCTATAGACACTCTATAATTACGATACGACTCGAATCTCCCCCGCTTAACTGTTTACATCGGACCTGCGCGGCCGCAAGTAAAAATGCAGATACAATGTGAGTGACCGGGCAATCTCGCGAACTACCAAAATAATATTTCCGTTGAAAATATCCAGCCCGACAGAAAAGAGATAATAATTGCTTTAATCAAAGGTACATAACCCTTTGCAAGTGTAATAAATTATGCAACAATAACTGTTTTAACTATACTAGTGCTATAAATAATATATTAAATTTATGTAATCCCTTGAAAGTTGACTGACGCCCATTAATTTTTCAAGACTTAATCATTAGTTAAATATATGGAAATGCCAACGCTGGGTGGGTGGGTGGGTGGTGGCAACATCATCTTTACGTCACAAGGATGATAAGCTAAACACTTTTAATGGCGGAAAATACCCTATCCGCAACAGTTTTTAACCTGGAGAAAAATAATATAAAAGGCATCTGTTGAAAATTGTAAGTGAACCGTACCCACGAAATTGCAATCAATTAAATCACAAATTATTAATATATAATTAGCAGCCATTTTGGAGAACACTTGACATTGTATCATTTGAAGGACATTCAGGCTGACATTTAAGAACTGAACGTCATTTAATGCACCATTTCTCTGTAGATTGATACTGACACCATTCGTAGCCACTATTTCTTGCAAGTTAACGATAGTTCATTTTAAAATTACGAAATGTCCTTTCTTACTTCAGAAATAACATGTTATTAACTTTAGAATAGCAATGCTACCGTTAGCACTCAAATCCAAGTATGATAACTTAACACTTTTCTCTTTAGATAGTCTTTCTCTATTAATTTTGTACATGGGAAGTAATTTTATATAATAGGATTTTATATTTTTCTAAGCCTATTCACCTCAGCAATGTTTATGAGAGAGAGAGAGAGAGAGAGAGAGAGAGAGAGAGAGAGAGAGAGAGAGAGATGGGGGTGGGGTGGGGCAGTAAAGTACGTGATCTTGTATTGTTGACATTTTCGCAAATTGAGCCGTGTATATTGCTGAGTTTTACTTCGTCATGGAATAATTTCCAGACGTGACAGATAGGTAAACTGGTCTGGAGTTTTATGGCACATCAACACGTAAATCGTACAAAAATTACTTTATTGTTAAAGATATTAAAAAAAAAAATGCGGATTTTATTTCTTGATACTGAAACCAGAACATAACGCAGCAAGAATGAATATCACGGGAAAAAGTGTTTATGAGTGAATATACAGAAAATGTTGCACAGCAAAATGAAGTGTTTAATTCTATATGCATATGAATCATTGCCAATTAAATGTAGTAAATCAGAATTTCTGTTAGCCTGCTTTGTATCTACGGAAACATTGCTAGAATGATAATTTATATGTAAAACAGCCTGTATCTATATGATAGTTAGAATGGATTCACTCCACCATTTGCTTTTCTTTCAGTTACGGATACGTGACTATAAGTTTTATGGAAAGTTGTTCCATAATCAAAGCTCTCGTCGTCAACGTAAACTGAGACATAAAAATGTTCCGCTCTACAGTTATTAAGAACTTCTGAGAGCGGAACATGTGTCAAGTGAATTTATGTGCATTTGCAACGAGCATAAGGGGAGATGCTGACTGTGCAATGTTAAAGTCATAAATGTATCTGTATGCAAACAGGATAAACACGCGTGCGAGTAAGTTTATTCCCCCACCCCCTTTTTTTTAAAGAGTTTGTTTCTTCATTCTGTCAATGTTAATGTTATAGCTTTTGAAATGGCAACATGCATTTTCCTGATACCACACATTTCATAGTGCCAACAAAAGAAAGTTCATATTTGAAATGTCAAATATTTTCCCTGTCGTTTTTCTCGTGTCGCTGCATCTAACACACACACACACACACACACACACACTGCATCGTCGCAAGATAATGGAGATTATCCGCTACGCTCCATCCTCACCATTGGCCTCCTCGCTTCTCATGAACATGCGTAAAGCTGTTTGACCAGTCATACTGTAATTGATGTTTAGGAGATTGCTATATTGTGTTGTTAATGGCGTATTCTTGCTTATGTGTACCCAAGGAAAAATTAAAAAGAAAAACGAGGAAATTTCAGCATGGGTAGACACTGGTGATAAAAGAGTGTAGCGCATTTTCTCTCTTGGCTTGGGACGATGCACACTTTGCAATCATGCAGTTTCTCCTAACCATACTTAACCAGATGACAGGTAGATTTGATTGCTACGAAAGGCTTGCCTATATTAGACACAATAATAAGCCTCTCATTCTGATGTCTCAGGCGCTGCAAGCTTTAATTGTGACACAGCTTTTCATAAAGCCTGTTGTATTAGTTACTGATAGAAAGATAGATAATGGAGCGAATACGAACTATCATGCAGATAAATGAAGACTGAGCAGAAGAAATATTTGCCGAATAAAAAACGGAGTGTGTCAGAGTAAAATAAAAATATATCTTACTACATTTGATCCGAAAACATAAACTGCCTATTCAATCGAACAATCGCTGTTTTTCTGTTCAACAGTTTTCTTAACCCTGCTGCAGTCGCAATTATATGTTTAATTTGCCAATGTGTTCTTGTATTTTTATTCCCCGACACCCTACTGAGATTATGGCGATATCAAACATCAAAAACTTGAAGAAAATTTACCGGACTGTAACACAGGCTATTTTTTTCCATTAACAAATAAACAATCCTTTCGTGATATAATCACGATATTTTAGATTTCAGTATCGTGAAATAAAATCCGCATTTGTATTAGATATCTTCTAGATATCAAACCATTTATTGGATAAGAAAATCTTAAGTTTTCAATCAACTCGCCAGTCCATCAACTTTTTGTATATATATATATATATATATATATATATATATATATATATATATATATATATATATATATATTATTCTATCTGTTTGTATGCTTCGTTCGTAAACAAGACATTTTACGTCTTCACCACGACCAAACTTTTAAGTTTTGATGTGCTGTAAAACACCAAACCATGGTAACTATCCCTCTGTCACATTGGAAAATTATTCCCTGACGCAGAACTCCAGCAATATAAAACGGTCATCAATTCAATACCACCGACCCGTTTACATATTTCTCCTTGAAATAGCCTCGCGCAACAGATGTACATGCGAATAGTCTCTTATTCTGAACTGGTTGATGCTACAGGAGTCAGAGTTACAATGTGACTTTAGAAATTCTCTCTCTCTCTCTCTCTCTCTCACTAAAGTGGATAGACTAAAAATGTACAACGCTATCATATACTTTACTTACAACGTAACAAATTATCACAATTAGAGAAAGAACATATGGATATAAAAAGTATTAACTTATAATCCTTGGATTTGAGAGTTAACGGTATCATTGCTATTATAATGCAAAAGAATCCTTTTGATTTCTGTGGTAAGAAAGGACACTCTTCAAGAATTTTAAAATGAACCATCGTTTATTTTAAAGAGATAAACTGTACTGAACGATAGCATGACAAGACTATGGAGAAAATGAGATTTAAGCGGCGATCAGTGCGTTAAGTGTTAACGCATGTTAACTTCAAATGAAACACAAGTGTTCTCCAGTACGTCTGCAAATTATATATTAATAATTTGTGGAATAGCTTTCAATTTCGTGGGTACGGCGTACGTACCTTTTCCCACGGAAGCCTTCTCTTTTTGTTTTGTCGGGCATTTTCCGCCATTAAAACATTAAAAGTGTCTATTTATCTTCTTTGTCTGAAAAAAATATTTATAGATAGATACGATTATATGACCACTTTGCTTTATATACAAAATCTGTAATGCAGTTTTGAGTGAGCAAAATATCTACCTAGTCCATTTCAATTACGCCGCTTATCCTCCCCGCTAAATATTTACCACTTATTTATTATTTATAAAACAAAGCTGGGCAATAGAAGTCATTTGGGTTCTGCTTAACTGATAAATGTATGCAGCATATGACAGACTGCTTTACGCTCGCGGCTTTTCTTTTCACATAATCTCAGGGCTGTCCAGAAAAATAAATTGTGAAAAAAATAATAAAAAAATAAAAAAATAGACGAAGAGCAACACAAGGAAACAAATACATTTAACATAAGTAAGAACTATTCAGTCGTCGACGATGTTGTTTTTATAAAATAGCCATCAAGTGTCGTGCTAAATGTTGATATATACCACCATGTCGGCCAATTCTGAGCGTCGAGTAATTGACCTTACGCGAGAGGATAGATCGCTCCGCCTACCAAATCACGTGACTTGACCTGTTAACCTCCGACAAACATGCAGTATTTCGCAAAGAAATATGTTCCAGTTTAAGCGGCATGTTTATTTAATGTGATTTGTATTATTCTTAAAAATATAAAATTACAAAGTTGCATTAATTATACTGCAGTAGACACTATTTTTATATGTAGTTCAAGTTCGTACATTAATATCCTAAGTGTTCTATTTCAGTAAAAATAACAATCAAATGTAAAGCTGTTTAGGAAACTTGCTCCAAAAGATGCTGATGTATTTAGCATATAATCTTATCCTTGTTAATTTTATCTGACTTATGTTTATGCTGCCTTGGAAGTATATGATTAATAATAAAATCGTAAATAATTACCGTTTAGAAGTATACTGTTGTACATAAAAATTTTAAGGTCTGCCATGTTCGTCAGATGGAATTTTGATCAATGATGCCAGTTGATGTAAACATGTAAATGCATGCTTAATATATCGGAAGATAATTATGTGAAACCTTTATTTTGTATTTCTTTATTACTAATTACATTTTTGTATCCCCATCCTTCCTTCAACCAATGAGAAAGTAAAGCGTCACTCAAGTGTCTGAAAGATCGAGACGATAAATCATTAATTTTGGGACAGGCCAACATTTAAAGTGTAAATTTTCAAACTTTAAAATAATGCAGCCTTGGTTTCTGTGCTTCCTGTACAAGAATAAATAATATATATAAGAGCCCGAAAGTTAGGGGGTTCTCCACTCATATTCTTGAAACGTTAATTTTTACATATATTTTTTTCAATTTCAATTTCTTTCTTTTTTTCAAGCTATCGACGGGACATACTTTTATGCAAACAAACACGTTGTAATTGCCATCAATTGTGTCTTTATTCAGCTGATCCTACACACGACCGCTCCGATGGCCTAGTGGTTAGAGCGTCCGCCTCGGATGCGGGAGGTCGTGGGCTCGAGCCCCGGCCGAGTCATACCAAAGAGTTATAAAAATGGTACTAACAGTTGCCTCGCTTGGCGCTCAGCATTAAGAGGTTAGTGTTAGGACTGGTCGGCCTGGTGTCAGGATAATGTGACTGGGTGGGACATCATGCCACATGTCAGCGGCATGATGCCCCAGTGCTAGATATCACTATAAACTGCCACACTGCAGAGTCGTAGCGATATGGCTGAAAAATTGTTAAAGCTACGTTAAAAATCCAAATCACACGCACATACACTGATCCTACACGCGACAACAAGTCGTTATCCATCGAAGTTTCGCCTATGTTTCGAGAGAGGAATACATCTAATTCCTCCATTTAGACGATCTGGATATTGACTGTCAGAATTACAAGACTTCTTTTCAGCGTTAACGATCGAGAAATCAACAAATCATTGCAAAATTGTTAAATACTTATCATAATCAATTCATTATTGCTACCAGCAGCTTGTCGGAGGAAAATGGCGGACGTAAACAATGCCTGGGGGTGTGTGTAGTTTACGCTCGCTAATTGGTTAATTGATCCAACGTGATTGACAAGTGGGGATGGGTCAGTTCTGTGCAACAATAAGTCATTTCTGTAAACATTAGATCACGTGCTATTTTGGGTCAAAAATCCATTTTGTATCAAGAAAGAACGATCGTACTTTAATTAAGAAAAGTGATATTCATAAAGTGTACACAAATATCCCACATTTCGACTCGAAATGCATATGAAAATGTGATTTCTAAATGTCAACATGAAGACCCACTCCATGACCGTCTTGAACAGGTAACCCAGAAAATCCTATTTACTATGGATCTGTTAGAATCATACAAATAAATACATTATATAAAAGATGGAAATGCATACCTTAAAAAATTCTGCATTTTAATCCAAGTTTCCAATTTTGCAAGAAGTTGTCCCACAGGTACAAAATCGTCTGCTACCCAACGGGTCAACTTGCTGCTAGAACGGGATTCTCAAGAAATTCCCCTGCGTATAGTCTGTTTCTAAATTCTTTAGTAATTTTTCTCCATAAACAAGATGTTGTAAACACATTACATTCTATTCATTGTTGTTTCTCTTCCACATAATAGCTTATTTTTATAAAATGTTGAACTTTAATAATTTTTTTTTACAAGATTGGGTTAGTTTGCTTAATATCTCTTGCCATTTATTGGCATTGTTACTTTGAACCTGACCTAATTACTCGACCGAAATGCTGACAGAAACAGTCCAAAGTAATGTATTTCATTTCCATAGCCCGATTAATAAACATTACATCTTGTCAAAACTATGCGCAGAATAGGCAGACACATCGCAAGTCATGAAAACACGGGGGTGGTATCCCGTGTGTCCAAAATTAATATTATTTTGAACAGAACCATTCTGGTTACAATTGCCTCTTTTCAAATGGTAAGCATTACAGTATTTTATTTTCGTTAATCTGTCGAATTCGGTATGCGTTTTGCTTCAGTATTGGAGACGGAAACCTTACGTGCGCAGAAATACCCGACAGCATTGTGTGTGTGTGTGTGTGTGTGTGTGTGTGTATATATATATATATATATATATATATATATATATATATATATATATACACACGCACACACATGTATTATTTCCAACAAAAGAAACCGATCCGATAATGATGAATCAAATTTTATTACTTGAAACCTGCTTATATTATATATTAATGATAGAAATCCATGTATTTCTTTAAAAAATTCTTTTAATAGGAAGAAAAGATATATTTCCGCTATATAATGATAATAAAAAGTCAAGCATGAAAACACAAACAACCTGTAATAATGAAAACTGCTCATTTCGGTAGTGATGATTGATTTCTGTTGAATTTCCCCCTCCCCTTTTGAATTATACTGTATGGGTTCTTTTCCGTAAGGCGATGGTAATCTTACAGTATTAATTTTCTTTATCTACATAAAAATATTATTTGCTCTAAAATGTGCATATTACAAAGAATCAAACAATTGTTTTCTATTGTTATTATTATTATTATTATTATTATTATTATTATTATTATTATTATTTAGTCTATTGCATTAAAAGAAGTCTTTAGCATGAGCAAAATGTGTTCTCTTATTCAAATCCTGAAAAAGCGTCACAAACAACGTATGTATATGCTGTTCCACTATGACTTAAAGCGGGTTTGTCTTTACAAAGCAAGAAACAACAAGCATTGCCCAAAACTAAGTACAAATCAAACAACTGATGCTGAAACAACGTTGTTTATTCTTTTTTTCTTCTTCTTCTTCTTCTTCTTCTTCTTCTTCTTCTTCTTATTATTATTATTAACGTGGCAATATGATAATGTGTAGCTGATAAGCACATGAACATGGACTGTTGGCCTTTTATTGACTTCTCATGCTGAATTATTATTAGTGTTCCGCGTTCGTAAAGCTACGACGTATGTTTAACATGAATCAGTTTTCTGTAAACGACTAGTTTCAGTTGCACTGAGTGATCAGCAAATGAGTATCGCTCAGGAGCAGACGATACTGATGACGTAAGGGTACCCACTCAAACTTCATTTTCTTCGTAGTGGCAATAAAAATGGTTTTATTGTGTCAAAAAAAGAAAATGCATCTAATAATATAAATTATAAAATTTAGGTTTTGTAATTTACTTACCAAAAATCAAGTTTGTTACGTTGCTAAACCGTGGATACCTGACAGCGGAAGAAGCAATGACGACAATGACTTAATGAACTTTTGCCTTCGATCCCCTCTATAGGCCCGCCTTCTCCTGACGTCACGTGGCTAAGCTATATCTATTTGGCAACCGAGCAGCGACAATCATTCAAAGCGCGACGCATAACATGAAAGGAGAGAGAGAGGATAGTTTGTGGTTTTATGACTCCGGTATTTATGCTTTGAGCTGAATAAGAACAACCATTTTCTAACAGTTCCTTTAAATAGACGTTTTCAGTTTGTAGTTTTCAGTTAACTTTGATTTAATAGCATCATTTTAAGGTCATCTGGAGATTAACATGGAGAACAAAATGGCTTCAGACGATTCACTCTCTCATCGAACAAACGTTTTGATTATAGGAGCCGGGATAGCTGGTATAGCTGCTGGGGAATATATGACCAGGAAAGGTTTCACTGACTTTAAAATTCTCGAGGCTTCAGACAGAGTCGGCGGAAGAATTTGGACAATAGAGTTTGGTATGTTCTTTCACGTTTCGATATTTTGAGTCATGCTTTTATCGCATGATCGTATGCTTTGTTATGTCTCCCCATCATGTTTGTATTGAGAAAGTGAGTAAATAAACCAGGTTTCTCGTCGATTTTAGGCCTAATGGGCCGCTTGTATATTTTATTCTGTGCTTAAACAAAGGAATCATTCTTTAATGATGAGTGTTTAAAATTTTGGATGTACCAATTTTAAAACAGCAAAGGTCAGACAAGGGCGGAAGTTATATAACAGTATTATAATATTCACACATTTTGTGAAATGTATTAATTTGTTTAATGAAAATTCGTTGGCGTAACGTAAAGTCCGTTTCGAAAAAGAGGTACACCGTGCTGGGACAATGCGATTGTGATATGGACAGTTAATAATGGGGGGGGGTTGTCGGTATCATGCGCAATGATACGTCATTTCTGTAAACATTGAATCAAATGTTTTTGGTCGAGAATCCTTTTTGTATTAAGAACGGTCGTTCTTTAATTTAGGTAAGTAATCATAAAATCAACAAAATATATCCCACATTTCTAGTTTGCAGATGTAAATGCAAGTTCTCACTGTCAGCACGAAGACCCAGCCCATGACCTTCTTGAACTTGTAACCCAGACAAACCCATTTAATAGAAATGTTTACGTGAGAACAATACTGCATCTTAATCCAAGTTTCTAATTTTACAAGAAGTTGTCCCACATCTACTTTGTTGTCTGTTAGGCTAATGAACTTTCAGCTTGGCTGCTGAGTGATATTGACAAGAAATTCCTGGGTTTATTCTGTTTCAAATTTTGCAGGATTGAGGGGGGGGGGGGGGCATAAATGAGACATTGTAATCACACTTCATGCTATAAAATGTTGAACTTTTCCAAATTTTTTAAATCACCAATTTTACTTAGTATCTCCAGACATTTAGTGTCATTGTTAAGTTGAATTTTCTAAAAATAACTATAAACCTGAACTAGTTCCTTATTTAAAATGCTGATGGAAGCATGATGCATAAACATTACATCTTTTCAAAGACACAAGCAGAATTGACCAACATATCATGAGTCATGAAAACTCAGGTGTCCAGAATTAGTATTATTTTGAACAGAATGTTCTGGTGACAATAGCGTGTTTCAAACCATATGTATTGTAGTATTTTATTTCAGTTCTTAATAAAAGTTAATTAGTGCTTTCTCTGGTTTTTACATCTCACTAAGCATTTGATTGGCAGGGTTGTGTGTGCTGTGTATTTCAGTTATTCTGACCCAGGTTTGTTTCTATTAAAAACGGTATTAGGTGATGTAATTTAGATGTTACTAAAATAAGAGTCAAAGATTATATTCCATTGAAAGTAATGGGGTTCATGTAAAATAAAAATGGTTAAATAAATAGTTACAATGAAGGGTCTGTTTTTGATGGTTGGAGACAAAATTTATGTGGGGAAATTAGGAAACTACAAAATAGTCTTATATATAATGAAATAAATGGGGCTGCACTGAATTTTCTACAATCTTGGACACCACACAGATGATTATGGTGACTACTACACACTATCAACAACAGCAAACTGCAATTCTGGATGACTGGTAGTAATGGTCTGACATGTAATGGGCCTAAATAAACACTTGCTATAGAAAAAATGGTGGAGGTATATTCAAATTTCACTATGATTGTTAATCACCTTGAATTATAATCTCAATTAGGTAATATAATAATTCAAGAGGCGATATAATAAAGCAGTTACCACCATGGTGCAATATACCCAAATTAGTATCTATCATCTTTAGGGCGACCTCTCCAGATGCATTGGGGCAACTTCTGACATATAGGATGAGTTCTCCAATGGGCAACCTCCGCTTTTTGGTTTTGTCAAGGTAGTTGACTATAATGCACATACCATCTGTTATTTAGTTAAAGGTGTTATTTGGATTCTGTTACAAATAAGTTTTCTTTTTTGTAAATGCTAAAGACTCAGACCTCATTTTTTTTCTTTTTTATTTCTTTTGTTTTCAAATAGATAATAACTCGTCGTCAGTTGTCAACACTTGCATACACACAGGCTAGCAATCCTACAGTACAAGGGATGTACCATCATATTATTGTATCTATATCTGTACATAGCAGAAACCAATACTGGTATTTAAGTACAGGAGGAGGTCACATCTTAAGAGTTCTTGAGCAGTGCATATTTATGTTGTTTCAGTTGGCATCTTTCCTCCAGAATAAACAGCATTGTGTAGCATTTGTCCTCCAACTTAAGATGCATCACTTGATATTTATGTTGTTAGTGCAACATTGTACTGCTTAAATGATGGCATTGAGTAGCTTGTTCCTGAATCGATCGAAAATAAAACGAGAGGTCAAAGTTTTCAGGAGTATCTTGAAACTTTGCAGTCCATATTGACACTTTTACATTCAGTTGATATACTTGCTGAGGAATCAAAATCTGATACTAGCAAATGGATGCATTTTCATGCTCTTTTGACCTACATTTCAGTTGGTTGGAATGCGATGGTAGCTACAAATGCTGACATCGGAATATGTTCAAGTATATTTCTTTAACGAAATGAATAAAAATATACTAATATCAAAGAAAGTGTTTGTGGCATTATTTTGCTGAATATACTTATGAACCTATTAAGCAATTTCAGCAATTAAGGCTTCCATTGCATTCCAACCCACTGAAATATAGATCAATCTGGAACTTAAAAATATGTCCATTTGCTTCTGTGAGAATTTAAATTTATTAGAAGGTAAAGTCCATCTAAACCAACATGACTTTAATTTATGCAAAGGCGTTAATATGTGCTGTCAAGTGTGTGAAATATTCCTGAAAATTTGGCCATACTACACAACACTCTTATTTAGGCAGCAAGACATTGCACCAAGAAAATAAATTTTAAGTGAGGCATTTTCCATTGTAGCATTATATGTAGCGTGTGTCCTGGTCAACTAATGGGGAATATAGAGGTCAGATTATTCTGAAAATCTTGTATGCTTACCAGCCAGTATTGATACTATTACACTAATTACAGCCTTGTTGTTTTATTTGGACTATAATTTAATTTTATTTTTTTTTTTACTCAACTTGATAAAATTCTGACACAAGCTAGTGAAAGCGTTTTCAAGTTCTGTTGACATACATTTCAGTTAGTTGTTGTGCGAAGGTAGCCAATGAATGCCAAAGCCCAATAAGAGACTTTTGTTTCATTGTTGAATCAAAACTATCTAATCACTTTCATCAACATTAGTAAGTTTTTATTCATTTCATTAAAGAAACACTCCCCAGCTTTAACCAATCTGGGCATTTGTTTGCTACCATCATATTTCATCAAACTGAAATGCATGTCCACAGAACTTGAAAATGAACCACATACTTGCGTCCGAATATGATTCCACGAGGAAGTAGATTCCAGAGTAAAAGTACGGTCTGTCTAAAGTAATTAGACATCTGTGAATTGTTAATATGGGGTTGCCAAGTGTGATTCTTGAGATAATGGGGTTAAGGGTTAAATGACTCCTCAGCTTTGCAAACTATTGACAATCCTTGACCATTGTCTTTTCTTTCATGCATATCACAGCAACTTTAGACATATCTTCCAGTTAGTATATCCATGTTTAGTGAAACGGTTTAGCTTTCCATGAGTTCACTACTCAAAAATGGCTTTTATTATACTGATTCCACATTTTTGAAGCCACAAGAACTGTTTCTCACACTATGGTTACTGAATTTTCATGTTTGTGGTTCTGCCACCATCCTTTGCAGATGTCAGGACAAAGTCAGCATTCAGTATGCATTCTAAGTTTGAGTTCTCTTTGTTTTCTCACATGTGTTGTTTTTTGTACCTTTTATTAGCATTATTATAATTTTTATCACATATATTTTCTCTACAAATGAAAGCAGATTATCCTTACTTAATTGTTAGTCAAAGTAGTGCTCACTCTTTTTTGAAGTATCTATTGATACTGTACAGTCTACCAGTATATCATGTTTACAGAAGCAGCGGTTACCATCATTATTATTGCATATTGATGATTGTTCTGCTCAACTCCTGATTACTTTTATGATTTATATGCACATTAAACAACAAAGTGCATTGTTTATTTGCCAAACAATTGCAAGTGCATATATACACATTCATTAGAACATTTGTTTGAGGTCATTGCACCATTGCAGGATTAACTGTTAATTGGGCAACTGGGCTTCCTGTTTACTGACTTAAGCCATTAGCTATTTAGGGGATCAGCCACCATCGCTGACCAGAAGGGTATCAAAAAGTGCTAAGGTCAGCAATGAGAAACAGGGGTGACACATATATGGGGGTGGGAGCCTAAATATCTAAGAGTAGTGTACTTTGTGTTGTTAAAAAAAAAAATGATCATTGTGAAACTTTTCCACTCGAGCCTTTATGATAGGTCCTGATACAGGCTTTCCTTCAGCTCTAGTTGGAACAAACCACTGATACTTGGCTGCATTAAGGTGTGTGTCTCTGGCAAGTCTGGCTTTCTTTGTTTAAAGTCCCTCTTCCATCTTTGGATGGTCAACTCGTTAATGTCTCAATCTTCAGCTAATGGTGATTGTTCAGCACCTAATGTAATCCTATCCAGGGCTTCAAGCTTCACTTGAACGCTTTATGTTTGTGTGTTTCATTATTCATTTTAAATACCCATTAACACTTTGACATTTTTGTTTGAATGACTATAGCAAGAACAATTGTTAATGAACAGTATGGTCATTTTTTTATGGAATAGATCACATTCACTGAAATGATTAATATCACAAATCACATGTGCTAGTGGTCAGCTTTTTTCTGTTTAAGATTTTATAAATCAATGTCGAATAATTTGTAAAAACCTTTAACTGTGAGATCGACTTTGACGATAAGCAGTTCCTTTAAATTATTTGATTTATACATTTGCATGATAATCTTTTTTGCAACCATGGCATTGTTTGATGCTTGATAGAGTTTCAATGAAGTGAGCAAACATTTGCACAGTGAATGCATTGAAGACACAAAGAAGTCTTAATGTCTTTTTTGCTTATTGGTCAATAATAATAAGATTAACACTTGACAGCTTTTAATGGAGCGATGTCTTTCAAACATAAACTACGATCAAAGTGCAGTGGTTGACTGTTGGCAGCTAAAATGAACAGTCACAGATAAAAATGTTTAGTCTTACGAAACAAGGTTATTGACTTGAAAAAATTAAGGTTTTACACATAGCCCTTGATTTCTTAACCTTTTATCTTGCACAGTCACTTTGGATGCCTTCACTGCATTCCAAATGGCAGTGCCTTTGATTCCTCTAATTCACTTGCAAGTATGTTTGACTGTTCCAGTGGTCAAAGTGGTTAGAGTGCCCACCTCATATGCAGATGGTCACAGGTTCAAACCCTAGTCGAGTCATATCAAAGACTTATAAAAGTTGTACTAGCAGCTGCCTCGCTTGGTGCTCATCATTAAGAGGTTAGTGTTAGGACTCGTCAGTCTTGTGTCAGGATATTGTCAGTGGGTGGGGCATTATGCTACATGTCTGTGGCATGATGCATCAGTGCTAGACATCACTTTAACCCTCTTCCTCATGCAAGTGCCTTTGGACGCCTCTACTCCATTTGCATGGTAGTGCCTTTGGACGCCTGATCCCGATTTGCATGTGGGCGCCTTTTGACACATCTACACCGTTCTCATGGAAGCACCTTTCGATGCCCACTGTAAACATCAGCCATTTTGATCTGGTTTTCATAGCCCCACCTTCGAGGAAAACACCCTATTAGATACTACATTCATTGGTGTGAATGAGCATTACATCAGATCACATGATCACTAGGTTGCTGTTTATGCTCAGGTCGAAATCTGCTATTTAAAGTAACTGGGTCGTAGTTTCCAAGCTTCAAAATGAAGGTCGCGGATTTCGTTCAGTTCTTACTCGAGTTTTCACGATTAGAATCACAACTATGAAAGATTCAATAACTTAGGTAAAGGCTCTGATATTGATGTAAGCAGCAATTAGTTTTTATAAATTACCAAATTCAGACGATTTAGTGATGTAGATGCAGACAAAGAACTTGTAAATTTTGAATATGAGAAATCATAGCTACAGTTGGTCACGTGGCTTCACTGACTTGACGGTGAACGAGTTCTCTCAGGATTTTAAAGCACATAAAAAATTCTTCTGTGAAAAAAAATTATACAGCTATAACGATTGGATTTTACTCTTAAACCTTTCCATACATAATATATGTGTACCAAATATGTAAAATGGTTAAAATTGCTGTTAAATGTAACATACACTACGCTGCTTAACAGTTAATAGACAGGCCTATGCATATGGAGTCGAACAGGTAACAGGTGTTCTATTTATAGCGCACTGCACTTGGGAACTTTGCTGAATGTGTATCAAAGGGCTAAACAGCCATCCACTCTGAGGTAAAGGGATAAACTGCCACACTGCAAACATTGTAGCAATATGACTGTAAAAATTGTTAAAGCTACATTAAAAATCCAAATCACACATGCACACACATATTTGGATAAGTGTACCACCTGTATAAAAGAATGTTCAAATACCTAAAGTAAACATCAGCACTTTTGAGCTGGTTTCGTTATGTTAGGTGTAAAACTCAGAAACTATAGACATTGAAGGAAGCGACCATAACATATCTTCGTGTCCAATTTAAAGTTACTGGTCAGATTCTTTTCCAAAATGGAGACTACAGATTTGATTAAATGCTTTCATAAGTTTTGATTATTAGAAATATGACTCTGGAGGCTTCAACAAGTCAGAAATTGGTTCTAATAATATTGTAGGCAACAATGATTTTGATAAATCACATTTGGATGGTTTAGTGATGTACAATAAACTGGTAGATAAAGTAGTGTATTAAAAGTAGTGTTTAACGTAATAAAAAAAACTTTTTGTCCACAAGGTTAAGCACATGACTAATAAATGGGGGAAAGTACTGATTTTGTACTTCTGTATTCACTGTTTACCTGTAATTAGTGCTCACACATCTGGCATCAAAATGATATATCCCTTGCTCATTCCAATTTTTGCCATTTTGGACCATATCTGCTGTTTAAGAAAACAAGAATTGACTAATAACATTTTTGTATTTGCATTGAGTCAATGGTCAGTTTAATTGTAGAACTAGCTGAGATGGTCTGATCAGTTGTGATTTTGATTTTGCTAAGACATTACAGCAATCAGGGTATAGAAAATTTCTAAAAATTGCTGCGCTGATATATATCCAGATTGTAGTTTTTGTGCCACAGAATGAGCAGAGATTGTCCTGATGACATTCGTGTGACTGCTTCAGTGGCCTGAGTAGTTAGAGCGTCTGCCTTGGATACGGCAGTTCGTGGGTTCAAGCCCCAGCCGAGTCATTCAAAAGACTTATAAGAATGGTACTAGCAGCTGCCTCTCTAGGTGCTAAGCATTTAGATGTTAGTGTTAGGACTGATCGGCCTGGTGTCAGTATAATGTGTCTGGGTGGGACATCATGCTAAATATATGCGGCATGATGCCCCATTGCTACACATGACTATAAACTGCCACATTGCAGACATCATAGCAATATAACTGAAAAATTGTTAAAGCCAACTTAAAAATCTAAATCACACACACACACCTAATGATATTGTCTGAACAATGGACTTTGTTATGTGTCACTGGTTGAATGTTTAGAGTGGTAATTGACCTTTATGATTGATTGATAGTTTGGTTATGCTGGTGAATTAACGACTTGTAAAAGCCTCCAATGCAATCTTTTTCACCTTTTAGGAATTAGAATAATTATATTTCAATCTATTAGGTTCAAAGTTGGTAGCAGTTGGTTCTCTTGGTATAAAGAGGGGGTCTTTTTTGTAATTGTAATACATTTACAGTACTATGACAGCTCATGAAGGAACATGAAACTAGACTTGTTACTGATAGGAAAACAAGACCAGTGCATCAACAACTTCACTTTTGTCAGCTTTAATAGACAAACATGGATATGTTAGCAGCATGCAGAGAAAAATTATACTGCAGTAAAAACTAAGGAGCGACCACAATCGAAATGAATGGATTGATTTTATTATATAAATGCTCTGTTGTGAGTGACCACCTGCTGAATGCAACCAGCGGCCATGATGTCTTGGCAAAATATGTATTTCAACACTGCTGTGAATGACCGCATTGCAAAAACGGGGATAAACTCCACTTGCCTTTATTAAATTCAATGACCTCTTGTACATTCTGTAACAGAGAAAAGAGTCTGGCTGCTGGTATCTGAAATTTTGTGGGTATGCTTGTAGTGTTTCATATTTTCTATTGTAATCCAGACTAAAGTACAATATTTTAGCAAGAACTATTACAGAATATAATATGTACAGCGATTGTGCTTAGTTTTCTTTAACTCATTATGCCCTTGTGGTTTGTGTCATTTTTGCCTGAAATGCGAGAAGGAAAAAACATTTTGGGGGCTATTTCTGAATACATCCTAATTCATTGATTTCCGGTTAACCTAATGCCTGGTTGTGCTAGAAACGATGTTTTTCATTGGCGATTTTGCTCGCGTGTGAGCAGAA
The DNA here is from genome assembly GCA_016617855.1 of Megalonaias nervosa. Lineage (NCBI taxonomy): Eukaryota > Metazoa > Mollusca > Bivalvia > Unionida > Unionidae > Megalonaias > Megalonaias nervosa. Next base: position 19,938 of record JAECUM010006944.1, read on the forward strand.
GGGTAAAAGTTCGATTTTTTTTTTTTGTGCTTAATGGACCCATCATTTTCGTATCCAGACCACTTTTTATTCCAAACGCCCATCTTATCCTACTTTTTGCAAAGGGTCGCCTGTCCGTGTGCAGTTCAGACTGGTCTGCCTTACATCTGAGGCCAGAAAGTCTAAAATCTAGGCACAAAATCGGATTCCGACCACAGGCGAAATTTTGGTTAAAAAAAATCAGGTCCTTTTTTCTAATACATTGTTCCCTGTGTATTTGGTAGTGCAACTAGGAAGTCCAGGTTTTTTGGTATCATTGTAGAGGTACATCTGTCTACCTTTCTATAATACCACCTGCTTTAGTGTATCTTAAATGACCTTGATGCTATAGAGCACGGAAGTAGGCTACTATCTCCTCACACATAAACGAGGCGCCAGGGGTTAATAAGTTAAATTGTTCTGAAACTGGACCTTGGAAACTTAAAATCTATATGTAATAAAACGAAACAAAAATACCCTCACCCAGAATGGATGATCATAATGACATGGGATTTGACCAAAAGATTTTTAATGATATCTGCTTTGTGCTAAGTGAAAATGCTGATCTGATATCCATTATGTGCACCACAGCAGCTAATTTGAAAACCTTGTCATTGAAGAATGTCAGAGACAGTTTCAACACTTGACACTTAAAAGGAAGGAATTGTCGTGATCTTGAATTCCTGTAAATTCTTTTCTCCCATTAGAACTATAAGTCCATTTCTATTTCAGTATATTTTGTTATTTTGAGTATAGCGGTTTAACTGAGACTAATGATGAGTTATGATACCTCTCTCCCTTACTTATGGATAATCTTTGTCTCTAATGGGGATATTGACTTGAACAGCAAAAGAGCTTGAAATCATAAACAAAACTTGTGCATCTGAGTTTAATGCCAAGGATTTATCTTGTGATTCAGACATCTCTGACCCAGAATCATAGTCAAGTTATATCTAGGTCAACTGAATGCGAGGATGCACAAAAAAAGATTGTTGCCAAGTTCCCAGGTGTAATCATCCCACTGGTCCTAGATTACTGGGTGATCTAAATCATTTTACAGTACAGCCAGTACAACCTGAGGACTACTTTGTTCTTAGAAAACACCATGTTTGAAACGGCCAATTAAACTAATTTATATGCACAGGTTTGGGGTCTGATTATCTCACCTATTCATAAAACATTGCAGTTATTGCATACATACAGATATGTTGAAGGGGCAGTGTGGTGATATGTACAGCATATTTCAGCACATTTCTTTATCTAAGCTGAATTTTGACATATTATAAATCTGTTAATCTGAATAACATAACTATGCTGTTTCTAGCCCTTCAAATTAACATGTTACATGGGCAGTTAATTGGCAGTTCCATTAATTTGATGTTGGGTCATTTACATATTCATGAAGACTTCTGGGTTGCTTACATGCATAATAATACTCAGCCTTATTCAGGATTGAAAGCACCACATGATGTAAACAAATGGATTTTGTGCTGCCTGGACCATTAAAGTCAATAATTGCTGGTCAAGAGCTTTGCCATGAGAAGCATATTTTCAAACATATATCACCATAAGAAATTTCTGCACTTTACGAGAGTAAGGCCAAGTGGTATAGAAATACATGTTAATGCTTATCAAATGGCTTTGGTTGGAAGGTAGCGGCATTCGTCTTATGTTAAACTGATGGTAGGTACATTATCGATTTGCATACAGATCATGGTAATTAAGTCTCCAAATCGGATGTTTCTGACCCTGTTGCACCTAAAAATGAAAATGCATATGACCTTGGTTCTAAAGTTCCCACCATAATTAGAACCAGGAACTTGTAAAGTTCAGGTAACCTTAGGTTAGTGGTTTAAAGGATTTTGTGGTCCTATGGCAAACTTGAAAACCATGTAGAAATAAAGAAATCTTCACAAGAGAGTGAAATTTGGAGACATGAAAATGTGGGTGGGAAAAGTGGATGTTCTGAAACCACTTGTCCTGGACTAATGGGTTTTTAAAAAAATTTGGTCAGCCCTGAATCAACATGCTTTCTATATTTATACAAAGTTAATTATTGTGCTGCAAACTTACACTTTTGTAATTAATAATAATAATAGTAGTAATAATAATGACTTTATTTAAAGAGGGTAACACAGCTGAAGAACTAATCTACCTTGAGACCCTCATACAAAAGAATTTTTTTTTATTTTAACTTCATCTCTGAAGCCACTGGATATATTGGGTTTGGAAGAAGAAAATAGAGTGGGCATTTTTAGTATCAACTGGAATACTGTGTGTGTGATTAGATCTTTAACGTATTTTTAATAATTTTTCAGTCATATCGTTACAATGTCTGCAGTGTGACAGTTTATAGTGACATCTAGCACTGGGGGCATCATGCCCCAGACATGTTGCATGATGTCCCACCCAGTCACATTATCCTGGCACCAGGCTGACCAGTCCTAACATTAACCTCTTAATGCTGAGCGCCAAGCGAGGCAGCTGTTTATACCATTTTTTGAAGTCTTTGGTATGACTCGGCCGGGGTTTGAACTTGTGACCTCCCGCATCCGAGGGGGACACTCTAACCACTAGGCCACTGGAGCGGTCTAACTGGAATACTATTCTAGAACAAAGTTCCAGAGTATTGGAAACTTTTTGTTGGGGAATAATTCCTTATTTGGTTTGGGAGTTTTTTAATACTGTTTGGTAGATATGGATCGCAGGTGGGGAGTATTACCAGGTAGCCTGTACTGGAATAGTGATTGTAAATATTCAAGAGCACTATTATTATTTGAAAAGTGCTTGAGTTTCCTGATGAAATATCTCCATGATCCATGTTCTCTCCCTCTTTATTCCAATGCTTTGTCTTGTCGTTTTCTGAATTTGGATCTGCTAACCTCCCTTATTCATTGTACTAATTTGTTTTTTATTAATCTGAAGTTTAAACATAGTAGAAGAGTGCTTTAAACAAACTTGCACACAGTTGTGATCATGATTATATAGCCATTGTTTCTATAAAGAAAACAATTGTTACAAAAATATCTTCGATTATTTATCACCCTGTTTGTTATAGGGTTCTTGTGAAGTGAAACTAAATGTTGAATTGTAGCAGAAAGTCCTCTTAAATATGGTGCATGTAAATTTGTTTATTCATTAACTTTTGTTATTTCTTTTAGATGATGAAGGTCATAAGGCAGAGATGGGGGCCAATTGGATTCACGGCATTGAAAGAAACCCCATTTTTCAGATAGCAGATGAAAATGGTTTGCTACAACTTCGCTACAAAGACAAGGGTCTTCGTCATCGAAATGTTTTTGTAACTGAAGATGGGGAGGAGGTGAGCTCCAAGTTAGTAAAGGATGTAGATTTCATGTATGGATTGCTGATCCAGCAGTGTGAGGAGTTTTTCCAGATGGGAATGCCAACTCCAGAAGAAAATGACAGTGTCGGTGCCTACCTAGAACGAGAAATCTCTGAGAAATTGGACCCATACTCAGAGGAAGACCGGAGAATGCGAGAATTGGTATTCAACCAACATCTACGTCAGGAATGTTGTATATCAGGATGTGATACTCTAAGTGATGTGTCTCTAAGTGAATTTGGTGGATATGAAGAATTACCAGGAATTCACTATACTATACCTCCAGGATTTCAGAGTGTCCTTAATATTTTAAAGAGCAAAATCCCTGAAGAAAATATCCTCCTTAACTCACCAGTTCGATGTGTCCACTGGGACATGCCAAATTCTGAAGTGTGTGTGGAGTGTGAGAATGGGGAGAAGTTCTATGCAAATTATGTGATAGTTACCGTATCCCTTGGAGTGCTTAAGGCAGCATGTGAACGCATGTTTGATCCTCAACTTCCTGATGGCAAAATTGTAGCCATAGACAGAATGGGGTTTGGAATAGTTGACAAAGTGATGCTTTATTTTGGTGAACCCATTGTAGAATCAGATGTGTTCCGTATTGAACTACTCTGGGATGATGAGCAGTATGGTGATAAATCAGAAGCCCCCAACCTCAGAAGCTCTTGGTTCCGCAAGATTTACTCCTTTGAAGTTTTACATGAAAATCTGCTTATTGGTAGGTTTTCACTATTATGGTTTGTATTTATATTTATATTGTAGGAGATGTAATTCTTGACGATATGTGTATCCATGCATGTTTACAGAGGGATGCAAAAATCTCTTCTTTAGGAGCCCATGACATTTTAAAAACTATGTTGGGCAAGGAAAATTTAACATCATTAATACATTGTATTTTACTCTCGAATTACTTACCCTAATCCATAAAAGAAAGTCCATCCTCCCATTAGATGGAAAGTGCTCAAAAGTCCAGAACTTGAAAGAACACTAAAGTACTCTGTTCCATATGTCATAACTCCTGTTCCATATGTCATAGCTCCATGTGCAGTAGTCATACTCTTTCTTACCTATGACATATTTGATCAGTTGATTTTGTCACACTTTATGGAAAATATTTTCTATTCTGATGTCAAAGCCGTTTTCTGGCATTTTGATAAACAGTTTCCATTAGTAGGGGTATTTACACACTCAGTCCTGTGTATATTGTAGGAGTGAAATGATACAGCTGTGCTGCATATACAGTACACAGCCTACAATACATTACTGATACACATAGTAACGTTACGGTCTTTAATCTTTAGAAGGGTTGTCAGTTAGGTGGAGCCTTTTTGTAGTGTTTACATACTAGTTGTATTTCCAGTATGCATGGACATGTACTTAGCATCTTTTTATATGCCCTTCTCATCATGCCAAGGTGACAGAAATATTTTGAAACAGTGATTTTTGTGCTCCATTTGATCAGATGCATGACTTACTTTGTCCACCACACCCTTTGTTTTGCGCTGCATTGATTTTATTACCAAATTCATGTCTTGCTTAAACTTGGAAGACATTGTGATATTATTTTCAAAACGGAATAAATAATTTTACCAGTGCAACGAAATCTCATCTAGAACGAGTCTGGGATGTTGGAGTGGGGATGAGTACTAACAAAGACTATCACATGGTACTTCTTGCAGATGAAAAAAAAAAACTGCCAGAGACACATGTACTTGTTTTTGTTAGTGAAAACTATTGACGACACCTGCATCTTTCAAAATTTGAAATCTCCCCCCCCCCCGCATGATTCTGTGCCAATTTTATTTATCCTTCAAAACATTGTTGCTGATTAAATATCTGCATGAACGAGAGTCATTTTAAATTTGTTCCCCATGTATGATTTACAGATCAGTTAATGACCACCTTAGCACAACAAGCTACACAAAATTATGATTGATGCTTATTGTTTACCCAGGACCCAAACAAACAATAACCATCAATGAGAATTCAGTGTGATGTGTTTCACTGCATGACATATAATTAGTGCAGCTTTTAAATTCTTTCAAAGTACACCAGATACAAATCAACAAAGAAACTTGAGTAAAAGTGGTCTTAACCCTTTCATCACTATGGCATAGCTGCCAACTGTCCCGTTTTTTCCGTATTTGTCCCGTATTTTGGACCTGAACACGGGTGTACGTTTTTTTTGCCAAAAATATGTTTTTTAATTTAAAAAAATAATAATAACTTTTCCTTGCAGTTTTCAGTTTAGAACGGGCACTCGGTTCCATTCTGATAGAAATGTATTGCATGTATATAGGAATACAGTTCCAGGGGTCACGCTACAAGGTGAAGTGGGCGAAAAAGTCGCCTGAGAAGCATAAACTTCGCCTTCTTCTGTTAGGAAAGCGAAAATGACTTCGCCCTCTGATTTTTCAGACGTAAAATGACTGTAGATTGCGACTTTGAGATGCCCCCTCGCTGTAGCCAGTAAGTTCTGGCACTGTTGTAACCCAAGGCCAAATGTATTTACATGGTGTTGATACCAATCAGCTTACGGCGACAAAGAAATTCTTGCACATTCACATGGAAGTTTTAATAGCTGACTGACCATTAACCCTTTTCCAGAGCAAGGTATCACTGCTTGATTTCATGAAGTTGGGCACACTGTGCTATGACGAAAATATACCAAATTCTGTTTCGAAATTTAAACATCAATATGCAAATAGTAATTTGCTTTTAAAAATATGATCTGTGAAGGGCGTTTTATAATTTATTTCTTTTTTTAATAAATGGAGATTTTAATAGCCATATATGCGTATTTTCTGTATAAAATCAGTTTGAAACCGTAAATGAACTTGTAATGGCGGACATCACTGCGTATATGATATACCACTTCATTAAACTGTCTGTATTCGTAAATAAGTGGGCAAATAGGTTCAGGAAAATATATAATATAATGAAAACAAAGTTTAAATATTATGTGATAGGAGATTTAGCCTAAATATTTAATAATGTAGGACAGAAATATGTGACAATCTCAGTTGTGGAATTCGAAACAATGCTGCAAAGGTCAAGGTTGTTTTCTGATTACTGTAATTAATTTTCTTGAAAATACGAAAAATATATATAGTAATGAAGCAAATACTATTTAACCAATGCATATCATTATTACCAGTAGGTAGGCAAATAATACAACCATAAATATGCAGTCCTATTAATGAATTGTTGTAACGAAGCAAGAAATTGAGTAGTTATATTAAGAAAAGCCCTCCTTCTAAAAATAGATGCACTCGCACTGTACAATAATTCTTGGATTTTCGGTTTGGGGAAAAAAGGGTTTAGTTATATATCGACTAAAGTGCTTCAGTGTGTTGTCTATGAATAGTTACAGTAATGTTTTATCGGGAACAATGAAATCAGGACGAAGAGTATGGTTTGAAGTCACTTGTGCATTTTTTCCTATGTACATGTATTAGGGGCTGTTTCAAAGAATGCGAGATAATCTTTTTGACTGCAATTTTACACAAAACTTGTAGCAAATAAAATAATTAAGTGGTAGTTTATTAAGCATTTTTACCAACTCGCACTTAACAAGAGTCTAATCTTGTTACTGCTATCAGTTAAAATTAATTACAATGTATAGCTTCTGATGTGCTTTTTAAGTCATATGGCCAAAACACACTGCATTTACTTCAGTTCAAACACACATATACTACAAGTATGAATAGAATGGGTATGAATATAAAATTTTTATACGCGTACAAAATATGTTGATACTAACATATAACACATTTTTCAACTTGAAAATAAGGCATTGCTTAAAACTGTTAAAAGCATAATGAGAAATAGAGCACATCATTAAAATAAGATAATGCAGCTAGCTATATATATATATATATCGTGTTTCTTGCTTTGGTCTCACTTCTCCGTTTAGCTCCCACTTCTCCCTGTTCTGATCAAAAGGAGAAGTCACTTCTCCCTAAAATTTAAGTCTAGCTTGACCCCTGCAGTTCAACAATATGATTGGTTCATTCGAAATCGAGGCTACCATGCCTGTATTTATCCGCCATATTGGATTTCGTAAACAGTTACCGCTACCACTGTCTCATCTTTGTAATATTCAACTTCTAATCATCTAAGAATTTTCACCAGAAAAGACAAGAAAACAGAACTGAAAGGACAATTGTGCCATCTTGTTAAATTTGTGAAATCATCTAGTAAAGGAGAAGACTTTACATTTTGGAAATTGTGTAATGTGATTTCGCTATTGGGCATGGAGGTGCACATGAAATACAAGAGCACGAAAAAGCTAATAAACATCAGCTTGCTGCTTCATCATAGACAACTCAGCCTGAACTTGGATGTATATAAATACCAGAGAGAACCTTGATGTAATTTTATCGAAATTTGGTTTATTAAATTTCTTTTAGAAATGAACCTTCCACTTTCAGTTACTAGTGTTGCTGGCGATTTATTTTGCACGCGTTTTCCAGACGGTAAAATTGCAAAGGATTACTCGTATGCTAAAATGAAAACAGTTCAGTAAGAAAATAACACAGAATTGAGATTATCAATGACAGTTGGTACATTGTTATCGATAATAATTAAAAAAATAAACAAGGTGTGGAAAAGGCTCCTATAAACAGCCTGTGTCTGAGTGTGTTGCACTCTTGCACCTTCTGAATGGGCACCCGAATGGAACAGGGTGCCTGTCCAGAAGGTGCAAGTGTGCAACACATGCATCTTTGACATTAAATAATTATGTAAGGCGCTGTCCTACCTTACTGATTGTTGTATATGTTGTAAGTAGTTATATATGCATTAAAATTTTAAAAATCAGTATTTTGGCCTGAAAATCAGTATTTTTGTCATAAGCAATCAGTATTTTTGTACTTGGGGGTTGGCAGCTATGCTATGGACCGATTTTCCGCTCATGGGGAAGCAAGTCTGTAGACACTATAGACCGCTTTTCAGGTCTGGAGCAATGTTCTTCTGTAACATTATAGTACCTGACTATATAAATTTCAGGGTACCTCTAATAACTTCCTTCTTGTAATGTAGATATTATATTTGGATTATCTCATGAATTTAGCTTGTATACAACTAGAAATATGGAACAAAGTAGGCACTTTTAACGAGTTTTCCGAATGGTGAAATTTGTATCCAGAATGGCGGAGTTCGAAGAAAGATCAGATGAGTGTGAAATGTCAGATTTTGAATTATCAGAGGATTTTACCAATTTCAATCTAGTACAGTTGGATGAAAATGAGAGAAGACGTCTGGAGAGACAATGGCATGCGCTTGTGGGTGACAGTGATGATGATGAAGAGGACTTCGAAGGTTTTTAACCGTAGGAATTGTATGCTTCTTGTCATTTTGTTTGGACGAAGTTGGAAAACCAAAGAGATTTGTTACAGTTTTCTGAGAGAGTTGGACCCACCCGAGTGTTAGATGGCTCCAGGAATATTTTGGAATATTTTCAGATATTCTCTTCAGATGAAGTTTTTGGAAACATTGTCCATCTAACGAATTTGAATGCGACGATCAAACGTGCCAGAGGTGATACAGGTGTGTGGACAGATCTCACATTGGATGAAATCAAGGCATTTTATGACTTGTGTTGCTACTGGAATTATTCATGAGTAAATCTAGGGTCATTTGAACAAGTTTTGGGAACTTTCTAAGCTTTCTAGAGGTAAATACATAATTAACTTGTATTTTACCTGTTGTGTTACCTGTTTGCACCTGTATTTTAACAGTTGTAATAGATATGCACATTTTAGTGAATTAGTCATAAAATTTGATTTTATATATATATATATATATATATATATATATATATATATATATATATATATATATATATATATATATATATAAAATGTATTTAAGACCAGTTTTTTAGTACTAACAAACTCTGACCTTACTGACGAATTCAGCAACATGGTAGCTGCAGTTGATATATTACAGATACTTAAATGTAGTTTGGGATGGTAATGAAACTAATTTAAATGATGTAATACTTAGCCTGTTGTTATTTCCAGAGTCCCTTCTCCCTTATGCCCCACAAGTAGTCTGTTTCCTGTAAAAAGAGGATGGCTACTGCACAAAGGCCTATAATGCAGGGAGCAAGTCTGTTTTTTTGTTGAGTTCTGGACATTGTAGCCTTTTCTTTCTACTGGGAGGATGGAAATTTTCTTCTATGGATGAGGGTAATATCTTTCCCCGGAAAGTGACACGCCTCTCTCCCTCTACAGACTTTAAACTTGGCATTATAAATAATGCTGAGTCATTTGGAGTAGTTAAGTTGCTACTGCTGTAGCTAACCCTGATACAGTGTAAGGGTTGACACCTACACTATTGCTGTTATGAATGCGGCACATGAACCACTGGACAACAATGGCTTCTACATCCATTAGTTGCCTCATGTGGCATGCAGGTGTGTGTATTGAGCCTCCTCAACATCCCTCAGCCTGTTAAAGGTGGGGGGGGGTCAAGCAAGTAGACTATTACTAATTTTTCCAGCTCCTGTAGGTAAGTTCTTCTTGGATCACTGGTTTTCTTTATGGGACAACGACACACTTGACTTAGTGTAGTAATGCAAAACTAGCACAGCTGCAATATTGTCTAATCTCAACATTTTATTGCACATATTTCAGAAGCCCTTAAACTTGATAGAAAGGATTATGGCTTGAATACCTTTCAGGTCAGTACAAATGATACCAATCCATCATCGAATGCGGCTGCCATTGCTGAAAATAGAAAAAAACTCCTGCTGAAAAGAACTTGGTTAAATTTGACAGAAAACCACCTGGCATAGAGGGCTTCAGCATTTTATAAAGTGGTGCCAATCGGCAATAATGTACGGCCACTGTAGCAAAAAAAAAGCCATTAAAAAGATCGCTGAACATAACCTGACTTTCTAAAGCCAGTTTAATATAGAGGTTCACTATTGTGAGAGAAAGAAAGATGTTCAGTGTATCAAGTTTTAAACTAAGGTCATTACTTGATCAGGTTTGATGGAACTGTCTCCTATATTAACATATCAGTAGTGTTTGCATTTATGGATCCCTCTCACTGTAAGGAATTGCACAGTTGTACTGTGAAGTTGATTGATGACTTCTGCAGTATAGTGTCTAGTACATTATTAGTTCACCTAGTGCATAACACTGGCTTTATCTGGTTGAATGGCAAGTAGAGATAGAATATAGGCCATCATGCCTATGTGTGCAGAGAAAGCTGTTGACAAGTCAGCAGTCGATTTTACACTGCTTGCCTGAAAAATATGGATCATTTAAACAAGACTATGGACAGTGGCTGAACTTGAAAAAGGAGTTCTTTTCTTGTTAAAAACCCCCCAGATAATTATGTATTTTGTCTTTAAAGACAATACATGTAAGTGTATTTCTGGAGGAGAGTTTTTTGTTTAACTGTTAGATTTATAGCTGTACTACTGACAGCTGTTGAAAACTATGGACAGACTGATTTTGGACTGCTGATGAAGCAGGGAAAGGGTAAACAGGTCTGACTTTTGCAAATTGTTAGTGTTGGTTATCTCTGTACAAGATCAGTTTTGTCTTTACATAAAGTATTTCATACTTAATTCTTTATGTAATGACACATATCATTTTTAAATTATCATTTAAATTCTTTGGAATTTCATAGTACAGATAATGCATAATAGTCTATAGAGTTCAAACAGTGAGTAGATTGAGGACCACACAAATTGAAAATTGTTAAAATTGATAGGTACTGACTGAAAATAAGGAGCATTTTAAAATTATTGCTTCCCAAGAACACATTTCAAGTTGAATTCTGCTTTTTTTTAAGCTCCCCACCTCCACAAGATGTGTTTCTGCAAACCTAGTCAACCCTATATTTATCCACTGACCCTGCATTTCTTAATAATTTTAACAAAATGAAAGACATTTAAGTGGGTGACAATAAGTCTATTCTGACGGGTTATGAGATGTCAGATATATGACATTGTTTATTACTATAGATTATTCACTAAAGGATAAAACAACTGAAACATTAATTTTTAATAAGTATTTATTACTATAGATTATTCACTAAAGGATGAAACAACTGAAACATTAATTTTTAATAAGTGATAAAAGATCAGTTAATTTAATATTGGTATTGAAACAGCTTTTTCATTCATATGCAACAATAATAATACTACTCAAAGATAAAAATATACTGATGTGTATGACTTATCATTTAAATTTCAGTTTCATGGTTTTACTATATAGAAAATAGTTTAGTTGTAAATTAAGACAATAGAATACATAAAAGGAATTTCGCACAGTCCAGGTTGGAAAGTTTGAGAGAAAAATAAGACATTTGTCTTCTGTGCATTTATGAAGTCATTTCTGCAGTCAGCATCAAAGAATTTTGTCAGTTAATCATTTTTGGTGAAGTAGAAAACAAATGCTGCTAGTATTTGTCCATGTTGCATGTGCAAAAAACACAATACATTTTAAATAGTTTCAGATATATACTGTTTCATGGCATTTTGTAAACTTAAATCTTTGCACATCAATCTTTACAGCCTTGATTTTTAAATAATTCCTACAAGATTGTTATCACTGGCATTTAATACTCCAACTAGACTGAAATATCCTCCCTCAGTGACGTGAAAGTGATTTTTTTTTTTTTTCCTTCTAAAAATTGCACTCATACAGTGAAAGGAACTTTCAAGCTGACCAATAAATGTTATAAAGCATCCTGGAATGAATGGCTTTCAAACTTGTACAGATAATAACAAACTGCCATTTACTTTGACTGCTGTTATTACAAACAGATTTTTTAAAAATTGTATTTGGAACATAACAGCATCGTGTATCTCATTAATCTTAGTATTAATTCCTGTCTTTGGGTTATGTCTGAAGCTGTTTATTGCATTTTGAAATGGAAAATCTAAGAGCAGTATTTCCCCCCAAAATTTGGAGCTTAAGTACATGTACACAAAAGACAATTGGCCCTGTATTTAAAATATCAAGTCCAGAACAGTTACCTTAAGTTAAACAGGGACTGTTCATATAGAGAGCTCTGAACATGTGGTTTGGTCCATGGCATTGTGCCTATAAGCTAACTCATTAACCCATGGCGCTCCGTTCACGCGGCAGGAGGTAGAAGCCTATTTCTTAGCTCTGTAGCGTCAAGGTCATGCATGATACGCTAAAGTGTGTGGTATTATAGAAAGGTAGACAGATGTAGCTCTACAATGATATCAGATAATCTGGACATTCTAGTTGCACTACAAATACAGAAGGAAAAATGTAATTTTCTGGACCCGATTTTTTTTTCACCCAAAATTTGCCCGTGGTCGGACTCCGATTTTGTGTTCGGATTTTAGACTTTTTGGCCTCAGATGTAAGGCAGACCAGTCTGAACTGCACACACACAGGCGAACCTTTGCAAAAAGTAGGATAAGACGGGCATTTGGAATAAAGAGCAGTCTCGATACGAAAATGATGGGTCCATTAACCAAAAAAAAGAACTCCCAACTTTTATCCTTCTGCTCATGTGCAAAACGAAATAGCCAATGAAAAACAATGTTTCTAACAACTTGGCATTAGGTTAACTGGAAATCTCTTGGAAGTTGATGTATTAGGATGTATTCAGATATAGCCCCCAAAATGTGTTTCCTACTCGCATTTCAGGCAAACACAACAAAAACCTCTAGGGGTTAATGAGTTAACTTGGGGGTGGGGGATGGCATACCATACCTTTTTTTTACAAACTTTCTCTTTACCTTGTGTGTTATAGGCCCTGACATTTTTATTTGACCCCAGGTCTGACACAGTGTTTGTTTTATTTCTTACTCACTTTGACTCTGACTCTCCCAGTTCTGATACTGTGGGGAGGTTTTTATCTAATGGAATCACTGCAAAACCCTTTTTTTCTTTTTTTTCTTTTTTTCTCTTGTCCAGAAGAAAAGTTGTCAAACAACAATTGGTACAGCATACTAAGAATATAATGTGCAGGAGGAATTTAAGCCAAACTTAATTTGTATCAGGCATTGAACTGTTCTTAAGACTTCTTAACCCTTAAAGTGCTAGTCGCGACATTAGTCACGCTGTCGGTTAAGGTCTTGTAGCGCTTGTTGCGACTTAAGTTGTTTTCCAGGTAAGCAACAATGTACGCATCCTATTACTTCAACTTGCCATGACTGCTTGTAAAACTATATTTGATTGGTTTATAGAGGCCCAGAACGAGCATTCCGTTGTACTTTACTATGTATTTAGCAAAGAAGTTTTACAAATACTCGCTTTTGAGCACGTGGTACCTAGAAAAAAAATTAAAATGGCTGACGCTGAATACGACGGTGATTTCTTGCAACAAATACTGGCTTCTGATAACGATGATGACAGTGATTTTGAAGGATTTGAGGAGGATGAAATTATTGGAGCTGGCAAAGTGTTGATGGAAATGCCCATGAGTAATTTTGAGCCAGAAATTGACGTGGAACTGGAGTCTGATTTATGTGCTGGCTGGACGAGAAAAGATGGCGTGCCTGTCAACCACCCATTCATTGGTATTTCAAACTTAAATGTCGAGATGGCGAATTATGAACCTATGGACTATCGGAGACTTTTTTTTAATGCAAATATAGCAGAACAAATAAGAACTGAAAATTTTTCATGAACATTTATTACTGACTCTGGGGATCTAAACTTACCTCTAACATTCATGGAGTGGATGCTTATAAAACTGTTACCTTTTCTTTACCTGTGATTTTCACAATTTAGATATAACATTGTAACAAACATGTACATGTACATTGTTCGAACTACTAAAGAATATAATATTTCTTTGATATGTTTGAACCTTTCCATTCAAAAACAAGCAAAAATACAGATGAAATACAATGGTAACTTGTCATTTTACCTGTATTTGCACCTGTATATGCAAATATGTTAAACTTACACATGTGCCTTGATGCTAATCTTAAAGTTTAGACATCCACCATCATTTTTCATATAGGGTTTGTGTATCTATTGTGTATATTTATTGAAATACATGCAATTTAAAAATTATGCCATTTTCTTCTGTTTTTTCCCAGACAATTCAGCACTGAGGGATCTTGTACTGCAGAACAGTATAGCACTTTAAGGGTTAACATATTGTTATCACTCCTCCTGAATGGACATCATAACATAGGCTTTTTATGAAACAACTTGTCTCTAGTTGGTTTTAACGGTGTAATGTTCCAGTATGTCTGTCTCAGAGGCCATCTTGAGAATTTTGTTATTGTTATTTGAATTGTTTTATCAGCTTGGAATTTTTTTACTGCAAGCCTTTTTACGATGTTGGTTGTGAATTGAAATGGTGGAGAGCCAACATCTTTTATATCTGCCATAATGATCATCTTGAAAAACTTGTCACTGCTTCTCCTAGAGGACTGGTCATATCGACAAAGTGCTTTCACCAAAAGACTTCTTTAATGTGAAGTTGAAGTTCATACTAAATAGAAATGGTGCCAATCTGATACCAAATATGGCACCTATGTTTTTGAACATCTTATTTTGTTACTCCTACAAATTGGAAATTCATATCAACATGGGGTTTGCATCAGAAGACTTTTCTTGTTCTGTATTGGCCTTAAATGAAAATGACAACAAGCTTATGCACAGTATGTCTGCCAATGCAGCCAAGTTGAATTTATGGAAGAATATCAGTTTCAAAGCCAAACCATTAAAAGGGAGAAATGGTCATATTTTGATTCCTGGAAATCTTTGAAGTCAGTAGTGTCAGTCCAATTGAGGGATTTTTTTAAAATAGTAGTTTGCTAGTCCCTTTGAGGGATTTTTGTTTAATAATAATTTGCAGATTCAAAAATCTCTGCAGAAAATTGTTTAACTCCTTTTCAGAGTCGCAACGAAACCAGTATCAACATAAAAAATATGTTTACCTTTAAGTCCAGTTTATTTTCAGGTTAAGTCTGTTAGAAAAATGCTATATCCCATTTAATGTTTTCAGGATGGGTTTGTGGTAAGGAAGCACTTTACATGGAGTCCCTTTCTGAAGAAGAGATTGGAGAAGACTGCGTCAATATTCTTAGAAAATTTCTGAAAAAGCCAGACATTTCAGCTCCAAAGAAAGTCATTAGGTAAGTTCATAGTTAAAGCTGGGGAATGCCCCCAATGAAAGCAAACAAAACAAATGAGTAAAACATGCCTTTGTTACTCAAGTCCTTATTCTGGGATGTCATCAGGGGATACAAAATTAAGATAGGACCATAAAATAAATAGGTCGCAAGTTTATTTTATACTTTGGGATTTATGTTGTTGGTGTGGAATAGTTGTTCATTTGAAGTAGGTGTAGAACCAAGTAAAAGTCTCTGACGTGCCAGATTGCATTAACCAGGTTCCTGGCATGTAGGGATTTAATAAATGGTTTTACATTTTGTGATTTGCATGCTGGTATGTTGTTCATACTTGTGCTGTTATGTACACATTTACCTGAGCAAACTGAGTGATTAGTTTGAATTAGAAAGGTAGACAAAAGTTTGGTTTGAGTGAAAGTGTAGTGAGAGCGGTACCAGCTGTTGAACATGATAATAATGGGGGTAGGGTCTGTGTAATTCTGGGCAAGAATATTTTTTTTTTAGCTATGCGAGAGCCTGAAATTTCCTTTGAAAAATCCTAGGCATTCCCAGCAATGCAGTTTGAATAGTTTGTCCCTAAATTATGTTGCTGCTGATGGTTTAACTATGGCCTGTGACTGGGCAAGGTGTTATGTATATGTAATTAAATTGTTTGTTTGTTAGTTTTAAAAAAAAATTTTATTTTTATTTTATTCCATTACATGTTATTGTAATTATAATTTTGTCTACTGGATTTGATTTTTTTTTTTTTCGAAATTCAATTCATTATGTTTGACCTGATAAACAGCCAGTAGTTGAAACATTGTAGCTAATTGCTGACCTTGATTCAGAAATCAGATAGAGTTTGGTGTAAACAACTTTTTTTAAAATTCATTCTAAGAGTAAGATTCATTAGTGGAATCAAGGCCATTTCTGGAGTAGGTGACAAATAACATTTGTTTATTGTTACAAATTTTAGGTTTTCCCAGTGGGATGAAATTTTGAACCCCATCCGGGAATCTGTTTTGCATTTTAGATAGGCTTATAACTCATGTTATCATAGTGATTTTGATCTGGGAGTTGTGCTTTAAACCTTTGAAGTTCAAAGGTGTTTTGTTGTGACCAGTTTGAGTTAAAGTTTTATTTTTTCAGAATTAGTAATTCATTTCTCAGGAAAACATACATATAAGTGCTCCTCATCAGAATTCTTGGACATTTATTGAAATTTATTTAGAAATTCTAACCTGGAATAATATTTCTTTGTGATATACAAAGAACTGTTGACACATCAGGACAAAGCAGACCATCAAAGACGTCATTGCCTTCCATCTTGGAATTTCATCGGGATTCGAACTTAGACCAACAAGTAGGTCTCCGCTTTTTTTTTCTGACAGCAGAGACCAATGTTGTTGGGCAGTAGTCCATACTGAAGTTTTACGCTGTGTTAACCTTCCATCAGTTCTGACATATCGGATGCTCGCTAGTAATTAATAAATTAATTTTGACTGACCTTGGTATGCAGATGGAAACTAAAATCCCTTTTCTTTTGACCTATGGCGTCAGATCCTTCAGAACACTCACTTTTTAGTAATAATCCCTGTGTGAACAGAACACCTATGTAAACATCTATTAATGACCTTATTTTTAAATTGCTGCTGCATGCGTGGAAAGTACCATTACCCCAAGGCAAGAATGACTGCTGGAAACCTTCTAGCGAGGAGTATATCACACAGAACTGACTAATGCTTGGAGCAGAATTGCGGTTAGGTCTGGCCGTCACGGGAGAATTTTGAGAGAGAGAGAGACAGACGTGTCGGAAATTCAAGAGCTAGAGAATGATAAATAATTTTTTTTAAAAACAAAATCACAACTGAAATGAGCAGTAAAGATATGCTAAATAATGATACATACATACATACTATTTGTTATTATTCTTATTAATAGCACTACAGTTTTGATTTTTAAAAAAAATAAATTATTTACTGTTCTCTAGATCTTGAATTTCCGACACGTCTGTCTCTCTCTCTGAATTTTATAGGGTCTTTACAAGATGTTAAAGGGTCCAGAGAGAGTGAGAGAGGTCTCACTAGAATTTTGGTGAAAATAGGAGTTCCACCAGCAAAAGTTGCAGTCCCATCTTACATTCATGTTGGGTGTACATGAAGTGGATCAATATCCATTGTAATGCCAGGAATAAAGAGACACAAAACCATGTCAGCTTTACTTATTTGTAATTCTTTAAATATTCATGTATTAAAATTGATATCCCATTAGTTGACTTGGGAGCACACTACACAAGGCAGTTATTTAGATAGTAATACATCACGCCCTCTGAAACAAATATATCGGGCATGGTGTCTTTATTACAGAACTGGATTATCATGAATTTAATTTTAAAGTTTGCAATGAGCATTCATGTGCTCAATCCGGAGTGCAGTATTTTATTACTCATATTCTTCTGAATCTTTTAAAGTTTGTAAAATATATTTGTCCTTTTTTCTGATCTGACATGTTTTGATGTTTGCAAAGATCCATCTACTCTAACATTTTTTGTCGTCTAACATCTACAAGTCACACAATAAAGCTTCTTTTGATTATAATATGGTGCCATTTTCTTTAAAACCATAGACTGGTCCGCTACCTAATTTTATTATGAATATAATGAATCTTTGGGGCTGAGTTCAAATTGATGAAACCCGTCTGTTTCCTTGGAAATAAAATGGGTCAAATACAGTTGCTATAAATAGACAACAAGGAAAATTCTTACTCAGCAGGGATGTTTTTAAAACAGATTCTTATATTTATACTAGTGGAATTAAAGAGATGACACTAAAAATGATACCCACAACTTTTGACTGATTTTTATTTTATTTAATTTTTAATTTACCAAAACAGTGTAATCCATATACTGGGGAGGATAAAACATAGTTTGTTGAAAAAAGTTTTAATGATTACAACAAAAGCACAATGGCAGGCATGTAGGCATTTAACCCTGCAAAATACTTACCCAGATTTGCAAACTGCATTTTGTCCAAGCCTTGACGTGAAAGCAACAATGGTAGTAATTATTATCATAGGGTTTATCTCCTAATTTAATTTGAATCCTTAGCGCCTTGTCCTTTCGGGATCATGTGCACTATACTTATTCAGCAACACTTGGAAACGAACACAATGCATAATTAATGAGCATGACGTCAATAGACAGTGTAGAAAATCCTTGAGACCTCTGTTTTGTGAAACCTCGACCTTTTCTGCAGGTTGGAAATTGACTTGGTCAGCAATTTTTATTGCGTCCTACAGGACTCTTAGGCTGGGGTTTTAATGCATCATTTTTAATTTCATTGTGTCAGGGATGCGCATTTGTGAGTTGTCGGAAGCCCTGACACCCCTGGAAAAATTGCTAAATGTGTTACCCAAGCCCAACAGAGATTTTTGCAATTACTTGTAGGCTTGTCAGTCAGGGTCTGTTCCAAGATAAGCAATTGCACATCAAAGCTGGAAGTTATTCCTTTAGATCTTCATTAAATCTCTCCTGTAGTTAGAAAATTCCCCCTTTTTTCTTCAGATGGGGGAGGGATCTGCCATGAATTTTCAGTTCTAGAACAGACCCAGAATAATCCAAGAGGACTTGTAGGTAATGTACATGGGCCAGATTGGCACTGTTCTAACACCTATATGTTTGATGTCCACCGATTATCAGTAACCAGCATCTAAATTCGAAAAGAAAACTTTTGGGGTAAAACAGGTTTGGAGCATTTGGAGAAAAATGATAGCTAATTGGGTATTTGAAATAGTAAAATAACACATTCTGAAGCTGACCTTTTGGTCACACTAATGTGAATGCAGAATTGAATCTAGGCTATGTATTTTGTGCCACTGGTGCAAAACAAATTTAATGAAGGTTAAACTTGGATAAGAAAGATGCATTTGTACTGTGCAGTGTTGAAATCCATACAAAGTTTGCACCTCTTCTGCACCTGCCATGATGCTGGTTGTGAATTCAACTCTGCACCTATATCATGGAATATGAGTGTTTTACTGACAAACTGCAGGGGCTTTATCTTGGCTGCTTACACTTCTCCATGTTAATGACTTTATATTTAACACAGTAAAAATGATAACCAGCCTCACTAATGCAGACATTTATCTTTACAAGATATTCACTAAACATGCCTCTGCATATTCTTTCTACTCTTTACCCTTACTTAGTTTTGGTGACTGGGGTTGGGTGGGGGAACTCCGCCCTTAGATAAAATCGTAATAGCATTTCTGTGAACCCTGTGAATGGTATGAACATGATCTTAGATATTCCAAAGGTTAGTATGTTGGGTGAGTTGGTCTGTTAAATATTTTGAGGGTCTAGTATAAAAATATAAATGGCTGGCACAGCAGAGCTATGTCTTTTCCAAGCATTGGATGCAAGGGACAGTTTTCATGCACAAATTTATTGCCATATTCACTGGCCTAATACACACGTGAGGTCAAAAGGTCCATATATTTCGATTGTCATATAAAAACAAAGTGTAAGAATATTATTCACTTGATCTGACCAGTAAATGGCAGTTCATAGCAAAGTTTGTGCACCCCAACCCCAAAATTTACCATGGCTTTGTTCATGTCCAAAAGTCATTTTTTTGACACAAAGTGATGCTCTTAGTACAGTGGTATACAGCTTGATGCGATTCAAAAGAGGCAGTTTTGAGATAATCTACTAAAAGAAAATGTATGTAAAGCTAATGATGTTATTAATCATTTAGAATAAAAACAAACTACTTTGCTGCAAACAGTTACGACTGCCTGCATTTTGTTCCAAGATTTAAAATTGTGTGTAACCTCAGATACTTCTTCTCTTTGTTTACCACTGCATCGGGACATAGAGACAGAATCAGAATTCCTTCACAATGCAGATTGAATGCCAAGAAGGGATTTTGGAGTAAAAAATATTACAAGTGAATGATGGGAATGCTGTGTTAGTTGTCACTGACAAAACTGAAATGGTTGTCTAAACTGTTCTAACTTGAAAGAAAGAAACCATGCAATAAAGTAAATGTGCATTTGTTTAGAAGTAATTTTAGTCTGATATAAAATAAAATAGTTCTTAAACTTTCTTTATTGTTCTGGTAGTACTAATAATAGCATCATTGTTTCACTTGGGATGTGTTGGGGGTGGGTGTAATCACAACAGTGTAGCTAATTGCCTGAGATCAATTTAATCAACAAACATTAGGCCATGTTGATATACTGCTGTGTGGGACCCTGCTAAGCTTACAAAGTGACGTAAATAAATCAAGTGAAAAAGGGCCACTGAAACTGACCATACATATATAAATACTTGATAAGTTTAGCAGGGAATTTCTTCTCTTTCACTTACAGTGGGTTTCAGTGATTTTTGGAATTTTAAAATGATCATAAATAGTAAGATAAGGTATAGAACAAATATTAAGTGGACAGTTTGCTTCAAGATGTGAAGCATTCTAGTTGCTGACTTTTAATAAGTGCATACCACGAAATACAACTCTTGCAGAAGCTAAATCTGTCTGTCATAGTCAATATCATGTGCACTTTGGTCTGGAGGAATATCTGGATGAGATTCAAGCTAGTGCTTCCATCTGCATGAATGACCCAATGCTAATACTTTGCCATGCAAATTGAGACCTTTGAAATGAAAAGAAACAAGTGATACTGATGCAATTTTCAATACACAGTGGAAACATAAGAATTTCAGAGTTATAAAAATTGTTACCTGCAGCAAACTTTTGTACTAAATGAGAATGTTTCAGTCAGATGAATGTGAAAATGTTTTTCCTGTTGTGAAAATCCAGAAAAGACGAGGCACATACCTTACATTCAGTTGATAAAGGCAGAGTAGCTCTGATTTTGGCTATGGGAATCAGTATGCCAAGAGCAAAGATCCTCTCTATCGACAACTTCCATTCTAGCTACAGACCTGCCAACCCTCACAATTTTGGTGTGAATTTCACGACTCGAGACAGTGATTCATGGGTTCTCGCCATATGCCAAAAAATCAAGAATTCTCAATCTGCTTTAATCATTAATGAAGTACATTTTATCCTGTTAAGTGCAAGTCAGAATAGCAGCAGTGGTCACTCATACCCATAACAGTCCTCTTTTGCTAGTTGCGATGTTAGTAAAACTAGATTCAGTTGTTACAGTGTGCCCTGTAGCAAGCATTGTAAAGTATATAATCTATATTAGAACAGAAGTTTTACAGATACTTGTGAAGAAAACCAGGCTCAGCCAACTTTTAAGTGGCACATGTACCTGCTTGTAGCAACAAATATTTTTAAAAACAAACACCAAATGAAGACTGCTTTTTCAAGTGTAGGAATTTTTCAGATATTGAAAGATAAGCATATGTTTCAACTTTAACTTTGACTGTCCTGGAAACCCATACACATCAAAACTCCTAGATTTCATTCACGTTTTCAACCTCAAACAGTCACTTAGCCAACCCACTCATAAACATAGTCACATTTTAGACTGGATCACCTCTGCATTATATACCATCTTGACGTATCAGTCGCTAACCCTCCACCTTTATTTGCTACCAAGAGAAACCTCTGTATGATAAATAGAACCTAACTAATGTATGACATCCAAGCAAACCTAAAAACTTGGTTACCTCCTACAGCAGAACAACTTGATAACTGCCTGCGTTCATTGCTTGACAAACATGCCCCAGCAACCAAGTGCAGAGTATCAATTCAAAAGTGTTCTCCGTGGTATAGCAGTGTTAGGGACCAGCTTCGCACTGCTAAAAGAGACAGTCGTAAAGCTGAGAGGCTTTGGCTTTCCACCACTATTCATAAGCAAATCTATGAAGCCGCTAAGAAGAATGTCACAAACATAGTCCATACAGCGAAATCAGCCCACTCCAGTACTAAGATCACGGAAAGTTCCAGCTGCAAAGAGCTATTCGAGATCACTAACAAGCTAATGTCAAGGAACAAATGTACACCACTTCCAACTACCTTCTCCAGGCGACCTTACGGGCCCGTTTGCAAATTTCTTCCGTGACAAAGTACAGACCATTAGAGATGAGCTTGACAACACAATTTCAATTGACTCGTTGTCACCATACAGTTGCGATACAGAATTTAAGCGACAGCTGTTAGCAGCATTTGAACCTGTCTATGGATTTAGTACGTACAATTGTGATGAAGATTGCACCAAAGTCGTGTGAACTTGATCCAATTTTGACATCACTGCTGCTTGAGTACTTAGATCCAATATTGCCTTCGCTAACTGATGTTATTAACCCATTTTATCCTGAATACGACTACGGGCGTAATACCTCATTCTACCCTGAATATGCCTGTGGTCATAGTATCCCATTTTATCCTGAATACAACTACGGTCGTACTCTACTACGTATGTGTGTAGCTTCTCTAGAAACACGTGTTATACATCACACATGTGTACTTCTTCACCAACACAGGAAATGGTTAAAGCACGCATGCGCAGTGAAATTTAAAAGAAAAACGTGGTTGGAAAAGAAATTGTTGGCTTGAAAATCGATCAATAAAATGATGGACGACAACTCAGATGTAAACATGGATGTTGATAGCAAGGGTAGTGACATTGAAGTTGACGATTCCGATGATAATATTGGCTTAAATGACGGGTTAGAATTGAATCAAGTTGATGAAAGAGATTATGCATGGCTTCATGCACTTTTTGACAGGGATTCAGAGAATGAAGCTGACTTTGAAGGCTTTCAAGAGGAATGGGTCCGGGATGATTTTTCACCTCAGTTGCAGCCACGATTTATTATATTGTTATTACTGACATAGTGATGATGTGTACATCAAAATTTGAACAAAAATTGTACTGATTAATTACCTTTATCTTACTGAAAGATTTCTAGGATTAATTTGTGACAAGTTTTCATGAGAAACTGCATGCTGAAGTACATGTTCTAGAATGTGAAGTAAACAAATTGTTCCAGGTGTTTTGTTGTCCAATTTTAGTAAAATTATTATAATTTTTGAACTAACTGTGCTAGAAACTTCAAATTTGGACCAAAATACTAGAAATAGAATTATCTTTATTTTATTCACATACTATTTGGAGCATTTCATTCATCTTCATGAACAAAAGATTCACTGAACATCGTGGTAAGTTTTTAATTTGTTTTTTTTTTTTCTTTCAAGTCATATTTCAAAGTAAGTTGTGAGCATGTACATTGGTAAATGATAACAAAACATATATCGCTGTGTTGCAAATTTTATTACCTTTTCAGAGATACATAGTTTTGTATACTTTAAAAAAGAAATAACAATGTTACAACATTTTTAGTAAACATGGTGAAGGTCATCACAATTTCTGCTGTATGATGCTCCGTTTTACCATAGTGTATTTTAGAATTGCTTCTCAGGAATCAGGCACTGCAGTTGAAATTGGTAAACAGGATAAAATGGGTTAATACCTCTCTCTCATCCGGGGAATTCCCATCATTTTTCAAAACTGTCTTTGTAAAGCCTGTACTGAAGAAACCAACACTCGACCATAATGATTTAAAGAACTATCGCCCAGTTTCTGATCTCTCATTCATGTCAAAAATCTTAGAAAAAGTTGTTCTATCCCAACTTGTATCTCACCTAAATTCAAACAGTCTTTTTAGCAATGTACAGTCTACATATCGCCCTTGCCACAGTATTGAAACTACTCTTCTGAAAGTAGTTAATGACCTTCTCTCTGCTTTGGATAGCGGAAAGATTACAGTCCTCACCCTCCTTGACTTGTCTGCAGCATTTGACACAATAGACCATGATATATTACTTTACCGTCTCCAGCATGTATTTGGCATTCATGATACAGCCTTACGATGGTTCAAGTCCTACTGGTCAACAGGGCACAAATTGTGTCCACAAATGGAAAACACTCCAGCCCAGTTGATCTGTGTTGTGGTGTTGTACAGGGGTCTGTTCTTGGTCCTGTTCTATTTATTCTGTACACTCAGCCACTCTCAAGTATCATAGATCATCATTCAGTATCTCACCAATTGTACGCTGATGACACCCAAATATACAAATCTAGCCACCCAGCTGAAGTTGAAGCTACCATCCAAGGCGTAGAGAGGTGCATTTCTGATGTGAAATCATGGATGACATGTGACAAGCTGCAGATGAATGATGATAAAACGGAAGCCATTCTGATTACAACACAAAGACTTTCTCTTTCACATCCTTTACCTCAAACAATAAATATCAGCAACACCAACATCAAATTCACAGTCAGTACGAAACCTAGGTGTTGTTCTCTCAACAGTACTCTTTCATTGCACCAACATGTCATGAACATATGCAAGGCTGCATATCTTGAGCTGAGATGCATCAGCTCCATTTGCAAGTATCTTTCAGCTGATGCCACTAAAACACTTGTGTATTCCTTAGTACTTTCAAGACTGGACTATTGTAACTCAATTCTGTCTGGTTTGTCTCAATATCTACTCCAGAAACTTCAAAAAGTTCAAAACACACTTCTCGGATCATCCTTAGAGTACCACGATCAGAGCACGCCTCCCCCCTGCTCTGTACCCTACACTGGCTATCCATTCAATCCAGAATTGAACACAAAATTTGTTCTCTGTGTTACGTTTCACTGACGGGCTCCAGTCCAACATACTTAACCGACCTCACCCATGTGTACACACCAGCAAGATACTTACGCTCCTCTTCTGACACTCATATTCTCATTATTTCCACTATGAAAATGAAGTCATATGGACAACGTTCTTTTGCATACCAGGGCCCAGCAATGAGGAATGAATTGCCCACTGAACTTAGACACAAAGACACAGTGATCTCATTCAAGAGTGCTCTTAAAACTCACCTATTTCAACTGCAAGAACAGATTTAAGGACCTAATAATGTTTCCTTACCTTAAATATTTTCAGCATGTTTTCTGTTTTCTAATTTCATGGTTTTTATTTTTGTAATCATATCATTATATGTTTTTTAAGTGTTGTCAAATGTTGTAAAGCGCTTAGAGCTTCTAAAGATTAGGCGCTATACAAAGTCCTCATTATTATTATTATTATCATATTTTGCTTGAGTTCATAATTTTCGGTGCACCTCTAATTGTTAATCGTTCGACATTTCATTGTATGTGTTAATACCATTTCGTAATTAAGCTACAGAACAGTTAAATTGTTTTCACCTGCATGGAAAAAGATATGTATTCCACAAAAAAGTGAAATATAGATCGGAGTAAACCAAAAATTGGCCTTGCGTTTAGCCATCAAACATTGATGCACATTATGCTTTTTGGACAGTAGTATGCCTCAAATTTTAGAATTGGGAATGTGCACAGAGGCTCATATCGTTGCTTACAGTTTACCTGTCACATGTGCTGTATAATAATATTATTATATAGTACATGTACGACAGATAAATTGTAAACAAGGATATGAGCCCATGTGGGCATGTAGCAGAACGGTGTGAAAAAGCACAGCTTACAAAATGCACATAGATATTGGAAAAATGAAGAGCACCCAGCAGAATTCAGTTCTGCAGTACTTTAAGCCACCTACTCAAGTTCTGTAAGCTACCAATGTTGAAGCATTGTTTGTGAGTTTTCTTGTTGAATGTAACCTGCCTTTCTTGGTTGGAGATCAGCAACAGTGACAGTGAAAGAGTATTTCCCATTGTAAGGAAAAATAAGACAAACTTCAGTGTATCTTTAGGTGCTGAAAATTTGCAACAGTTTTAGTCACCAAGATTAAACAGAAGGCAAGAAGTCTGAACTGTTTTGAAACAAATTTACTATAGCCCAACTGAGGACCTTAAATAGTGTAAAGTTTGTGTGTATCAGTAAAGTTGCTGCAAATAAATTTGTACTTGTAATCAGTGTAAATAACATATTTTTAGTTTTATTTCGAGATTTTCATATAATGCAGTACTGACCATTAAAGTGGATGGAGCTAGTGTCGGGGTATAATTTTTCACTAATTGTGTTCAGAATTCACTAATTTTTATTCCTCTTTTCACTAATTGCTAGTCTGGAAGGTTGGCAGCTCTGTAGCTATCAAAAGAATTGTTGATACACTGCTTTGAGGAAGTTCAGTTTTGGTACAAAAACAAAAACAAACTAGTATACCAGTATAAAGAAGCAGAGTAACAGGAAATTATATGCAAGTTCATCTTAATGCTGAACCATGAACAAGCATGGAACATACATATGGCATAGACCCAAAATAATTTTTACCTCGTAGGATGCATTAGCTCAACCATTATGTCCAACACATTCTGACACTTATTTTTTAGATTTTTCCCCTGTGATAGCTGATCCTAGAACTTTCAATATATGATATATTGATTATTATCTTTGTGTGATATATGAATCTGATTCTCTGTGGTCAACTTCAGTGTGGTCATAAAGGTAGAAACCAAGTAGGTGAGTAAAGCTTTATTCTTCCCCCACAAAATATAGCCTGCAAAATGCCATATGCTTCACTGTTTTCAAGACTATTCCATTGGAGGCATTCATAAAAGTGAATTTATTTATAATTTCTATGAAGTATATTTGCCCCAGTGGAATTTAATTAATTTGAAGAATGAGTGATAATAGGTTATGTAATTGTTTTGTGTGTTATACAGACAAATGAATAATGATTAAAATAGGAGTGCAGAGCTTTACACCTAAGCAAGAAAATGCTTTATAATCCCCATTATTTTCCCCATATCTAGTAAGCTAAGCCCCAAAGATGATACTTTGTCATGATGGAAATACATGCAGTTACAATATAGAGGTACAGAACCCAGTTTCCTCTCCCTCAGTGGTCTCTTATAAAGCAGAAAGTGGTATGTTAAGAAAGGAAGGTATTACAATGAGTCTAATGCATAAAAATTACTTAATTACTTGCAAAGAAACAGAAGATTATATATGACACAGGGTTCTCAATAGATTTCCGAATTGAAGAGTCACTTGACCCTTGACTCCAAAATCTCGAAATGTCGAGAGTCAAAATGAAAATATCAAGAGTTAATTCTTTTGGACAGTCATAAGCCCATAGCTGTGATTCCTTATTATTGGTGGAAACAAATGATGAAGATTTCTTGTCTTGTGCTGAATAATGAGAAGTACTCGTACAGTATTGTGTACGAAACATACAATCTCATTTTTGTAAAAGCGTTTCTCTTTCTAACTGTGTTACTGTGTGTATATTTTTGTATATGAAACAGAGGATTGTTTTATACTTATTATATTTTCAACTTCTCAACATATTCTGTTATCAACTGCTCAAGTCATTTTATATAAAAAATATACCCATACAACTGTTGAAAGTTATATATTATTCAGATATCAAGGATGTACATCACAGAATTATCAGTTCACTTTCCCACTCATCCTTAAATTTTCTAACAAATTTTGGAGATTGAGTCGTCTTCTCTTTGTCCTCAGAGCTGACACCATCTTTCTGTTTCTTTGGAGTCTGAGGGTCAGAAAATTAATCACTGGTAGGTCGTTTCCGAGACTGAGACAGAAAAGGAAATATACCCCTTAAACTTCAGATGCATGCACAAAGTGTTATGTTATGTTCATTCATTTTATTCTGAATGTTCCA
Organism: Megalonaias nervosa; assembly: GCA_016617855.1. NCBI lineage: Eukaryota > Metazoa > Mollusca > Bivalvia > Unionida > Unionidae > Megalonaias > Megalonaias nervosa. The sequence goes on from JAECUM010006944.1 coordinate 47,970, forward strand.
TTAATTAAAACATTAAACGTTTTGCTGAATGAAGCAAATTAATCGCCAGTAAAACACAATCTCATGCTTAAAACTTTCTTCACGAGAAGTCATATTTTTGCGTTTTGTCTGACTGATTACAATTTAAAGTGGGGCCCCGAGTGGCTGAGTGGTCTAAAGCGCTGTCTGCGTGGGTTCGAGTCTAAGATTCGGCGAATGTGGATATCTGAGAAAGCTTGCCATTCGCTTCTTGTGGGTCGGTGGTTCTTTCCGCGGATTTCCCGGCTTCTTCCTCCACCATTAATACTGGCTGCCATGTATAGCCTTTCGTGTGCTGAAAAATGGCGTTAAGCCCCACAACAACAACAACAACAACAATTTAAAGTGCAATCAAGCAAATGCCAATATTTTATGAGAAATGAATCCAGCGAAGTCATAAATGATTCCGAATTTTTAAAAATCCCACCAAATGAAGCAAATTGCCAAAAAAAACCCAATTCAAGTGTTCAAGTTGGTCCACTTACTTTGACAACCAAGCCACAATAATGACATGCTCCAGTTCTGACCAGCTGATTATAATTTGATGTCCAAACATACCAGTGCCAATATTTGCTCAAAAGGCAGTCCATTCATGTCATAATTGTTTCCTCTTCCTCTGTCAAAAACTATCAAAACAGTCCAACCTAATTCAGTTGCACCTAAGCCTGACTTGACGACGTCAGTGAACAGTTGGCTCCACCCAGTTCATATATATCTTCCACTGGTGCGATATTATTGGCTGTCAAGGTGTAAACTGCTGTTGAACAGATGTCAGTCAGTGCCTTGTATAGTAAATTTTTTATGGATAGCATACTCTTAGCATGAAGCTGGAGGCCAATCAAGGGTTCTATATTTCATGTATTTTTTCTTACCCTTTAATTTTTCGTACACAGTCCAGTTATCAAAATAATAATTATTTAAATGTATCATAATTTTTTGTACATATCACTTTGTATTTTTTGAAAAAATCCATTAAATTATTGGACATAAAATTTCTCCTAAGAAGATTTACGTTTGCAAAAAAGATCGAAAATACCATATTGCCATTTTGTTTTTACAAAAATTAATAATTAATTGTTGGTGAGAAAATACAATGATTGATGCATAAGCATGGGCGCCTGCAGCATAGATCAAGGGAGGGGGTCAAATGACACCTACCCCCGAAATCATACTGCATTCATATATATATATATATATATATATATATATATATATATATATTCTGACAAGTTTAATCATGCAAATGAAGCTGAAAATATGTCACAAGATTCTGTTCAAAACGCGTAGTAAATATTAGCTTTAGTTTCAGACTGCTTACTAGATAGTAATTCTTCCGGCCGTGACTGACTAAACCCCCCTGTAAAAAAATCCTGTGGGCGCCCATGTGCATAAGCTCTCTTATTGTCATTACAGTATCTTCTGGTGTTTATTAACAAATGGACAAAGGACTTCACAGACCATACCTTTAAATATTATCGTTAATTAATTCTCCTTATTAAGTCTGTCACCGTAACAAAACACCACGTGCATTTTAAAACGAGTTTGGAAGCCCTTTGATGTTTTCTTATCCAGCAAAAGTTACATCTCAGTACATGCTAAAGTTAAGACCACAGACCATTGGTCAACTAGTCTTATTGCTTCATTATAGTCATACAAACATAAAATATAAAAATCTTGTCATTTTCCATCGTAAATTTGAAAGTCACGGACTGTGTTAAATCTATTCGTATATATACATATACACCTCTCCCTCGATAACTCGCGCACAACGGGGTCCACAAACATAGACCGCACTATAAGCGAGGGCGCAAGTTACCAAGGGACTTCCAAAAGTTGAAAAAATTTGCTTAGACATCGAGAAAACAGCGGAGTGGGATTTGGGTTAGGGAACTGGGTCGTTTAGTGACTGAATGCTCATTTTACAATCACGTCGATAATCATTTTTATTAACGCACTTTTTCTAATGAAGCTGTTCGTTATTCTGTTAAAAAACATTTATTTTCAAAATGTCCAGAATGTGAAAGATTGTCCCAACAGGTTTCAACAACCGTCACGTGTATGTGGAAACATCTGTGCATTACGTCACTGCTTTTTGTTTTCTTGATGAGTCTGGTTCCTGGAGTGGTATTTAATAGTATCCTGCCAGATTGGGAGTCAAAAGAGCGGGGAACTAGATTAACTGTCGATACACCACCAAACAAGATTCCTTTTCTTCAAAAACAATTGAAATTTATTTTGCGAGACAATCGTCTACGTCGAATTTCAATTTTTGTATTGTTCAGTTAGTACATTATTGATGTCATGATTTCATTGGAAGTAATAATGAAACTTCTTATCATGAGGATATCTCTAAGTGCCAGTTCAAGAATTCTCTGAAACTCGCTTGCCCACAATGGTCTGTATCTGTGAAATCAAGCTCTTTATTTTATGAAGTATTCATTTCGCTTTGTTACCTTTGATCACAGTTACCAATGAGTCTGTTAATTTAAGGTAGTTTATGTTACATACACAATAACATTAATAACAGTGATTGATCAAATGAAGTGAGTTCACCCGACATACTACAGGGGCTGCTAGATTTTGAGTTTGTAGGATTTTCGTGCCTTTTAACTTTTCTTTCATTCCAGCTCCTTTATTTGATTCAAAAGACATAATTAATGTGATAATACAAAGGAGGCCAGCTTTTAATTCAGTGCAACAATACAACAAATACTTCTGCAAATCAGTTATCAAAACACGGTCGGCACCTAATTAGGTTCTCAGAGAAATGCTCGCGGACATAGCTGTTACGGTAGATTGACACATTGTACGTTTAATTACAAGAGGACACATTGTTATGATGATTACACTTAAAAGGAACTAAAAGACAGAACTAGAACATAAATTTCAATTGATAAAAAAATTATTTAATTTGTATGTATTTATTAAAGTACTGCGTCCACATGGCATAAGTGACATTTCATTGATCAAAATTTCCTTACATATCGTTAATTGTGGTGTACGACTGTTTGGAAAGAAAACGTAAAAAATTGTATGACTTATTTTTAAATTTGATATTTCATTATGTTGATTAAAATTTCAGGTCCTATCTATCGTTTTCGATGATAAAACGAGTGATATATCAAAGTTTCCATTACTAATTTTGATCACGATTTTCTTCAACTTCAATAAATAGGGATCAATTTTTGGGGTATTTTCTGGTTTAAAAAATGGGATCCACTCCTGACCCCACGTTATAAGCGGGTTCGCGAGTTATCAGGGCGCAAGTTATCGAGGGAGTGGTGTACTATCTTTTAACTGCTTGTTCTGTTTTGACTTGGATAAAATTAACATTTTACTGCAAATCTGTTCTACGATATACCCCACTATTATGGTGAGTTCGAATAACAAGTAATGCGTGTGATCGCTTGTCCTTCTGCTGTATGGACAACAGATTCAATAGCACAAGAGAGCCTCATTTCGCTGATCTGACCTCTTCTGTTGATTCTTGCCCTCGATCTGGATTCAACTGGAATAACCAAAGCGCTAAGCATGATTAATTACCGTGTAAATAACACTGCATAGCCATGTGGTTGTTGTGACAATGTACATCGTAATTAAAACAATGAATTGTTGATTTAGCGGTGTTTATTGATAATAGAATATAGTAGGGTCATAATACATGAGGATTATCACAATCGTCAGGTAACTGAAAATAGTCTTTTTTTTCTCTTTGCAAAAGCTACAAATAAAAACCACCCTGAATAAATACGGTCTTGTACACTGACAAAATTTTGTTTCCTCCTCCTCTCTCTCTCTCTCTCTCTCTCTCGCGCACACACACACACACGCTCACACACATTAACCAAAACATGATTTCAAGCTTTAGAGTTTGATATAATGAGATTATTGTTGCTGTAAAAATACAAGTTGCACTTAATTTCTTGACAAAGTGGATTCGTATTGTTGTGTACAATTACCGATAAATAATACCCATAACTATTACATGTTCATACCATCTTAATCATTTTGCCAACATTACACAACATAACAGCTACATATGCTCTAAGTGCAGATGAGCTTGCACACTGAGACATAATTCTCTCTCTCTCTCTTGTTCACTAATAACAACAAAAATCTTTTTGAGTACTTTTATTTTTATTGTACTTAGATTCTTGAGTTGAGAGCAGAATGAGACAAAAAATATACGTTTAGTTTGTACAGTTAGGTTGTCAAGTGGCGTGTGTTTCATAGAACTTGTCAGTACCACCAAATGATAATTATTTATTTTACATATAATTTTTCGTACACTGAAATTAATAATTAATTTTTCGTGTACGAAAAGTTACATGAAATACAGTAATTAAGATCGATGCTCCAGCCCAAATCTATGTGCATCAAAGAGATGCACAAGTCGAAAATTCCATGAGTCAGAAATGGGTCATATTTAAATTCCACGCATCAAAACTCGAGGGTATGTGTCTGTTGAAAACCCAGTAACATGTGGCTGACCATGCCAATACAAAATAGCAGTTTTATTAAGAATACAAGGGACAGTTTCATGCACAGATTTAAAGTCTGCTATAAATAATTTTAAACAAAATAAAATACAGAAGTGAGTTCCAGAAAATAATGCATTCAGTACATGAATTTAGTTTAGAGACCGCACACCTACACCAAAGGTAGAGGTCATTGAGACCAGTTGGTCAGTTATCTCACGAGTTGCACATAACCCATTAGTGCTGGTACAGGAATTTAATGTGCCATTTACTGTACTCTTTATTTTGACTTAAAGGTCACATTTTTCTTAATGTCATCGTCATTACGAATTGCATGAGGTGCTAGTTTACGCAGTACATGTTTACCATCATGAGGTAATGACTGAAACAGTTATTGCATGTAACTTCATGGAATGAATCTTCATTGCAGTTTCAAGGATAAACAGAATCCTTTATTTACAAATAGGATAGTTTGTCCATTTGTATACTGTAGAATATAATGGCAATAGAAACTAGCAATTTTGAAACATTAAATTACAGCAATTTTAGGAATTTATGCTTCATAAACAACACTGTGGTAGAGAAAGTGTCAGGATCAAGATACAAATGACATTTTATTCTGAATGCATACTGTAGTAACAAAATATGGCTAATTTCTAAATTTTTGTGCTTTCTGATAAAAGCAAAATAATGTTATGATTGGTCTAACATAAAAGAACTTTATATATTTCTTCTTTAATCATCATAATTCCAATTGTTCTGAATTTTCAGAGTTTTTTTCAATCTAATATAAATAGTCACCTGCAGCCAACTTGGAATGTTTGGGTTTTTTTCGACAAATTGGTCAATTCTGGGGACTACTTTTGTTTCCTAATTAGTTTCCATTGCACTTTAAGTGAAGTTTTGTTTATACAAATTCCTTACAAGATAATAATAGAGACCGCTTCGGTGGCCTAAGTGGTTAGAGTGTCCACCTCAGATACGGGAGGTCACAGGTTCGAACTTCAGCCGAGTCATACCAAATGCTTATAAAAATGGTGCTAACAGCTGCCCTGCTTGGTGCTCAGCAATAAGAGGTTATTGTTTGGACTGGTTGGCCTGGTGTCAGAATAATGTGACTAATTGGGACAGGCGTGATGCTCCAGTGCTAGATATTACTGTAAACTACCACACTGCAAACATCATAGCGATATGACTGAAATTTTTTTAAAGCTATGTTAAAAATCCAATTCACACACAGAGACACACACACACACATACACACAGAGATAATAATGGCAATAATGTGACCCTCCCCACACACCCAATTACTTCAGATCAAAATGTGCAACCACAGATAAAATCTCTTATTAGAAGTTAATATACACCACTCCCTTGATAACTCACGAACCCACTTATAACGCAGGGTCAGGCGTGGATCCCAATTTTTAAACCAGAAAATACCAAAAAATTGATCCCTATTGGTTGGACTTGAAGAAAATCGCATCGAAATTGGTAACGGAAACTTGATATACCGCTCGTTTTATTGTCGAAAACGGTAGATAGGACCTGGAAATTTAATCAACATTATGAAATAACGACTTTTAATAAGAAGTCATATAATTTGTTACATTTTCTTTTCAAATGACATTCTTAGTAAACCGCAGTTAACAATATTCAAGGACATTTCAATCAATGAAAATGTCACTTATGCCATGTGGAGGCAGTACTTTAATAAATAAATGCCAATTAAATATATTTTTTTTATCAATTGAAATTTGTGTTCTAGTTCTATCTTTTAGTTCCTTTTAAGTGTAATCATCATAAATGCAATGTGTCCTCTTGTAATTGAATGTAAAATGTGTCAATCTACTGTAACAGCTATGTCCGCGAGCGTTTCGCTGAGAACCTAATTAAGTGCCCACCGTGTTTTGATATCGGACTAGCGGAAGCATCTGTTGTATTGTTGTACTAAATAAAAAGAGGGCCTCCTTTTCTATTGTCATGGTAATTATGTCTTCTGAATCAAATAAAGCAGGTGGAATTGAAAAAAAAGTCAAAAGGCATACAAATCCTACATGCTTAAGAACCAGCGGCACCAGTCGTATGTCGGGTAACTCATTTCAGTTGATCAATCGAACACTGAGATACATTTTATTGTGTACATATCTAATTAAACTACCTTAAAATTACCTACTCAATCATAAATGTGATTAATGATAGCAAGGCAGCCAAGCGAAATGAGTACTTCGTAAAATAATGAGCTTTGTTTGACAGATACGGACCGTTGTGGAAAAAATGAGTTTCAGAGAATTCTTGAATTCGCACGTAGAGATATCCTCAAGCATGATAAGAAGTTTCACTATTACTTTTGCAATGAAATCATGGCATGAATATTTTACTAATTGAAAAATACAAAAATTGAGTTTTGACGTAGACGATTGTCTGACGAAATAAATGTTATGTGTTTTTGATAAAAAGGAATCTTGTTTGGTAGTGTATCAACAGTTAGTCTGGTTCCCTGCTCCGTAGACTCCCAGTTTCGTGAAATACTATCAAACAACACTCTGGGAACCAGACTATTCAACAAGACAAAAAGTCGTGACGTAATACACAAATGTTCTCGCATACTGTGTTTGGTTGTTGAAACCAGTTGCAATCAAGTTATCGATCTTTCAGATGTTGGACATTTTGAAAATAAATGTGATATATAGATAATAACGAACAACTTCATCAGAAAAAGCGCTTTATTGACAATTTTTTTTTGGACTCGATTATAAAATGAGGATTCAGCCATTAAACAGCCCAGTTCCCCCTCCCCCCAACCCCAACCACGTGGTTTTCTGGATGTCTAGCGGATTTTTTGGAGGTCCCTCGGTAACTCGCGCCCTTGCTTATAGTGCGGTCTGTGTTTTTGGACCCTGATGTGGGCGAGTTATCGAGGGAGAGGTGTAATTACATAGTCTTTCCTGCACTCACATCTATGACCAAATGAAGCATATGGCAGGTGTTAGGAGCCACTGTACATTAACAAATTACTAATTTTTTCCTTTGACCACATATTTCCCAAGCTGCTATTGCTGGTCATAGTCATTTGATGTAAGAGCACAGGATCCCATAAAATATAGACATGATTTTTGTTCTGAATGATAGGAATGTGTAAATTGCAAGAACAATAGATGCTAAAAACATCTTGTGCTGGACACAAGCTTTAAGTTTGAAAAATGCACTAGCCTGGGTGAAAAGAAGAAATTTAATAAAGAATTATTACCAGGTGACGAAGTTCCTCAGATCACTGATATGACCCATTGACATTCTAAGCAATCTTTGTAATACTAGACAAGTGTCAACAACCCATGGCTTGCAAAAATGAATTTAGGTTTTCTGGGCCATGTGAAGGGGCCAATAAATAAATATTGCTACCTAAGATCAAATGTTTTGTTGAGGGAATCCACAGATTTAACAATAGAGAAAGTTAAAATTATAAGGATTTAATGATAATGTACTTCTGTTTTTGGAATCCACAGAATTAACGATAGAGAAAATGAAAATTATAAGGATTTAATGATGATGTACATTTTACTTTCTCACTCGCAAAGTTAACAAAGTCCAAGTTTTACCTAATCACACACATAGTTGACATAAATATTGTACTCAATCAACCACAAAGTTAACTGAGTGATTAGGTAAAATTTACACTTCGATAAATACCTACCCATGGTCCTTTAATCATATAATAAAAGGGAACACACAAGTAGAAATGCATCTTGTAAAGGACTCAGATGGCAATGCGATTATTCATTCATTTGCCTCATACAATATATAATCATATTGACAGTTATTCATTCATTCATTAGCTTCTTTGGACATACTCATCCTATTGACATTAGTTGATTTATTAGCTTCATAAAACTTTCACATCCTATTGACAATCATTAATTCATTAGCTTCATACATGTCTTGTTGACATTCGTTTATTAGCTTCTTACAATCTTGACAAAGAACATTGTTAATGCATGCAATGGACAAAGAAATTTTTGTTCATGCATGGAATTAAATAATAGATCATTACCGTTATGGTAGAATATAACTGTTTAGTATTGTTTTTGTAATGAACCAGGTATTGCAGTACTCATTCATTTTACAGCAGACATTCTAATGCAATATTCTAGGCCAGAGTTTCTCAAGACTGTCTCAAATTGATTGTGAAGGTCAGGTACAATATAGACTTGTTACCTGTTTTATATGTAATGTTAAATAAGGAAATCCACTTGAATTGTGAAGACAAGTAGAGTGGAAACCTTTACATTCTTCCCTATGGTTTCCTTTGTCATTGATAAGCTATTGTGTACTAGCAAAGTGGAACATAAACACACATTGTACAAAAATAGAGCAGCTTGAAGCTATTAATCATAAATATGAACTAATTTTGAGTAGCTGCTGGGCAGTACAGTTTGTATGAAAAAGTCTTGAGACTTTAACAAAGAATCTGAACTTAGGGGATAGAGCTCTTTGTCTAAGATGCACTTAATCACACTGTGATTCATGCAGTTAAAGGTCATTCCTCTATTTACTACTTGGCAAATTTTCATCCAGGCATTATCAGGCTTCTTTTTTGTCCTTCCTTGGAGTCCTGAATTTTATTGTAGCGGGAGAAGAAAAGCAAAATTCAGTTCAAGTTTATTCTTGCTGCGTTACAGAATGAAACAGAATTTTAAGCTGGTAGTGGGGTGTGTGTGTAGGGGTTTAAGGCCCATTGTGGACAGATGTTAGCAGCAGAAGTCATTCAAGCATTTAGCCAGTAAGTACATTCTAGATTTGTGACTAAATAAAATTCAAGCTGAACAGCATCACTGTTTGGCCAGATGTGGACATTTGTAAATGGTGAAGTCGAGATCCATATGTGGACCTAGGAAATTGCAAGTGTGCTTGATTTCTTTTATACATATACAAATTCTCAAATCTTGTCAATAGGTGATATTCGTTGAAAAATGTTCCTTCTCCCCCTTTCACATTCCTACAACCATTCTACTTTTCTGGGTAGAAAATACTGAAACAACAAAAGTATAAACTGAATCAATAAACAAACAAATGCTCACCATACTCACTTTATAACATACTCCACAGACATAATTTGTACATTAATTTATACTAGTTCAATAAAATCCCCTTTCATCATAACCTAGCTAACAAGCTGTTTGTGACATCAAGGAAATTCCAAAGGTTTGCTAGTCACGGGCCTAGATAGGACTTAGTGTACAAATGATAGCAGGAAGCAAGACAAGATAATCAAGAGAATGGTGTTTGACTGTGCCACTTTTTTCCATTGTTTTTGTTTAGTTTGTTTTGATGCTTATGGTACAGCAACTGGAGTAGGTTATTTAGCCAAGGTAATTGGAGTAAAGTGCCTTGCCGAAGGATACACCATGGTAGCTGACCCAGGCTGGTCTGATGGTAGGCGGTAACATTAACCACTGTTCCACCATGGAACCTGTTTTTGTTTGGTCAGAAGAGACTAACTTATTGTCTGATAAAGAAAAAGACAAACTCGAAATTTTGGTTGAATCACCTTGATGAATAATTGGAAACTTAAGTATTTCATGGTTGTTGTTTTTTTTTTTGTTTTTTTTTATATATATATTGTTTTGTTGGGGTTTTCTTTTTGGCTTGGCCTGATCATTTAATTTCTGAGGAAGGGCCTGGGATTTTCTTTACAAGCAGAGGATTTTTGTCCATGGTATGCAGAATTTTTTTTTGTACACTAGCAAAATAATTGTTATATTAAGTTGATATTTTTATATAAAGGTATTTGGGGTCATAATTTATTTTCTCAAAACATTCCAACACGCACACACACAAACACACTTGAAGTTAATGATCTCTGAAATGCATTTATCGATAGACAGCATTTTGCTTAAGCCATGCAATCATGGCCATACTGAATCATCAGTGGTTGGTAATATTAAATAATTATGTTACATAGACCAGCTTGGTTTTTTTATTTAATTGAATCATAACTATAGGATCAGATAATAGTTTGTCTACAGATTTGCCAAGAGCAAATAATGAGCCCTCTTGAAAGATTTACTTATCTTTATGTTTGTAAAGTCTTATCATAGTACTCGTTTTATTTAGATGATTTAAAAAGAACAGAACCTTAGTGTACAGTACTGTCATTAACTTTTATATTGATATAAAATGGACAGAATTTTCAGAAAGTTGATTCACAGGAAAATGTTTAGAGTTTTCCTTATGGTAAATGTAACAAGAACAAATTAGACACAGTAGATCCAATAATCAAAATTTTACGTAGTTCTTAGTGTTAAAATACTTTGTGCATGTAAAAGGTACATTTATATTTGGTAGTCAATATTTCATTTGACAAGTTTCTTTTTAGTTTGAAAAAAAAAAACGGACTGCAAGATTAGCTTAATTATTCATTCTTGGACCCTTTACCTCATGCAAGTACCTTTGGACGCCTCTACTCCATTCACATGGAAGCGCCTTTGGACGTCTCTACCCAATTTGCATGGAAGCGCCTTTTGATGCCTCTACACCATTCTCCTGGAAGCGCCTTTCGACTTCTGCTGTAAACATCAGCCATTTTGAGCTGGTTTTAGTAGCGCCACCTTCGGGGAAAACCCCATATTAGATATTACATTCATTGGTGTGAATGACCATTACGTCAAATCACGTGGTCGCTGTTATGCTCTGGTCGAAATCTGCTATTTAAAGTAACTGGGTGGTATTCTCCACTCTCCAAAATGGAGGTCGCTGATTTTGTTCAGGACTTACTTGAGTTTTCACGATTAGAATCACAACTATGAAAGCTTCAATAACTTAGGTAAAGGCTCTGATAATGATATAGGAAGCCATTAGTTTTTATAAATTATCAAATTCAGCTGATTTAGTGATACAGATGCAGACAGAGAAATTGTGAATTCGAGTATGAAAAATGGCAGCTACGGTTAGTCATGCGGCTTCACTGATTTGATGGTGAACGAGTTCTCTCAAGATTTTAAAGCACATGAAAAATAATTATACAGCTAAAACGATTGGATTTTACTCTTAAATCTTTCCATACATAATATATGTGTACCAAAAACATAAAATGGTTACAATTGCTGGTAAATGTAACATACACTTCACAGCTTAACAGGCCTATGTGTATGGAGTAGACCAGGTAACAGGTGTTTTATTTATAGCGCACTGCATTGGGTAACTTTGCTACATGCATATCGAAGGGCTAAAAAGCCATACAGTCTGTGAGGTAAAGGGTTAAAAATATTGAATTTTCTGTTCCAGAACCTGCTGGGGAAATGATCCAAACACTCGAGGCTCTTACTGTTACATTAGAGTTGGTGCCAGTGTAGCTGATGTGGAAACCCTAATGGAGCCTGTATACAGGAAAGCCTCTGACAAGGTGAGTGAAACTATGGTTTAGTTTCCTTTTTTATTTGGTTTACTTTGCAAAGAACAGGCAGTTTCAGAAGGCTTTGCAACACAACAAACCATACATTTAATTTGAAATGTCAGAGAATTTTTATTTGGGGCTAGAAGAATATTTTATTTGGGGCTAGAAAAGTAATCTTTATAGAGCCTTCATTTGTTACAAGAAGGCTTTTGATTTAGTAGATAGGACATCACTATGGCTAATGCATAAATTGTTGTTGAGGAACTCTGATTGGAAGTTATTCTTGTTATAAATACTAAATAACAAGCCACATCTTGTGTAATGATAAATGGTAAACCTACGCATTTTTCCGTAGTCGTGTTTTGGTACTTAAAGGTCTACTAGAGTGTAATACACACTATATATCAGAATGTTCATTTTTCACTAAATAACTCAGAAATGTGCATTAAAAGTGCATATTTTAACTCGCAGAGAAGAAAATGAAGATGGTGTGTGCATTTATCGATGTTTTACAGAAAACGCTCCAGAAATATTTGTATATTTCCGGTGATAATAGGATTTCCGGAAGTGACGTACTGTCGGGAAGTCCTTCAAGTTTAGCGTATGTGGTGATGATGGTTGAATTTAGTGATGGTTCAAGCGAATTTACGTCAAATTTGTCGTGCTCATTTTTGTCATGTGAGGAAGGTGAACTCCTAGAAGATGGTGAATGTAATGCATCTTGAGAAAATTCTGCTCGCTGAGGTTAGACAGTACCAATTTAAGCCTGAACGAGACAAGAACATGGACGAGGACCCTAAAGATGACATAGGGGATAATGAGGCTGAGTAGCACTTGGGCTATTCATTCTGGTAATTACTGTTATCATTATCACAATGATTATTATTATTCTTTCGTTACTATTATTTCAATTTCATAATGAAAAGAGAAGGGCACAATTTGGGGGAAACTTGGATGTCTTCAGAGCAGATTGTCATGTGGGCGTGGTTCATCGGTAACTAGTGGTGTTAAAAGTTAAACACTTAAGACTCAGACTGTGAGAGGTGTAGAAATAAATGCTTTATTAACTTTATGACAATTTTGTTCTTTTAAACCGTGATGAAATGCAGACCCTGAGTGTACTTTGGGTGTGATTGTTTACTACCCTCCACAGGTAGTAAAATTGAAGAATTTTATTAAAAAGAAAAAGTAATCATAGACCTTTCATAAAATCCCTCCTTTATTAACAAAATGTGTCAGTACTATCACTTTACTTGAGTGTGGAATTTTTACCCAAACCTTTCATTTTGATAATAGATCGTGCTAAAATCATTTGCCCATTATCTTGGAAATTCTCATGAAAAATTCTTTAATCCTCTGTAATTTCATTTCTTGAACAGATTCTATACTATGACATTAAAAACATACTGCTGTCTGTTCATGTTCACATTTGATTCATTTAACTTCCTAACACTGGTTGTAGTAAAATATAATTTTATGCTAAAGGCATTGACTCTGAAAACATGAAATAAGTAACAGAAAACTGGAATACATGAAATAACATAACTTTATTCAAGTTTAAACATTTGCTGTATGTTCTATTTTCAGTCATAATAGATACATGGCTGCATAGAGGTGGCAATAACTATCTATCAACTGACTTCAGCTTCCTGACCACTTCCTCCAGCACTGCCATCAATTCAACATAATCTGAAAAAAAAAAATTGTTACCCCAGTAATTCAAGAAACTGAAAAATGTCATCCACTGCCGATATTCATACTGACAATTTACCAAAGAGAATTAATGGAATTGGAAACAAGACTTAATTAATATTCAATTTAGCATACACATAAATCATAGTTTAATGAATGAATGAATAATAATAATAATACATTTTGTTGCGATATGATTTTGAGTATTTGCTACAAAAAAGACTCTGTGTTAGCTTTGTTTTGATTAAAAACTTTCAAGTTCGAGTTGCTTTGCTTCAGTTAGTTTCTCCCTTCTGTGTATGTAGAGGGTGGGGGAGGAGGGGGCTGACTGTATTTCTAGTGATATGTTCACTGTCTAACTTTAATATAACTTTATAGTGCTGTTATATTACTATATGTGCTTGGATACAAGTTTTATCAAATGGTATCATTCAGTGTAGTAAAAATTGCAATATCTGCATACCCTTGGCTACATGTCACACATCATAATAGTGTGTGGCTCTGATATTCTCTTGGATGGTGTATTTAGTCCATGTAATAAGAGTATGAAAAATGTGTTTCATACCTTTGCAGTAGATATGGTAGTCACACATTAAGTCTTTTGCATGTCTGAATAATAATTGACAAATGCACCAAATCTGTTTGCTTGCTTTTACAGCTAAGGGTTGATCATAAAGTTTGACATGTTACCAATACACTGTAGCTTTTCCACAATACAAAAATTACAGAAGTATTGACTCATATGCTGATACATTTTGTGAGGCCTTAGGAATCCATATCAACTATGAAGCTATACAAACCATGTACACAGGGAATGAATGGAAAGTTCACTGTGACATCAAAATGCACCACAGGATATGTCACACATCTACTGTCTTCGGTTCTCTCTAGTGCATTATCTTAAGGGTGCTCGTTCTCAAAATTCTCATTCAGTACCTAAAAAAAGATAAAGATATTAGAAGGTAAAATCTTTACACTAACAGCATTAAAGTATTTTTAAAAATTCCTTTTAACTATGGTTCTGTATATATTGTGCATAATAATACTATACTGTCCACATTGAACGTACATTAGTATTCACACTCACAAGCAATGGGTTGTGGGTTTGACTCTGACCTAGACCGACATCCATTGACACAGTTGTGTATATTCTGGCAAACAAGGTAATTTACTCCCAGTGCCTCAACACGAAGGGGTAATTAGCCTTTACAATTAAACACAATCAATACATCAAGTATTCACAACATTTTGGCTTTAGCAGAAAACTTGTTTTGTCATTATTATTGTTGAACAGGCATGAAATAAGCATGGGCATGCAAATGAATTTTTGGTGGGGGGGAATAATAATGGGAGAATGGACAAAACTAAAATCCAAGGGTTACACACACACGTGCGTGCGCACACACACGCTCGTCATGGTAAAGCAGGATTCATTTTGGGGGGTTGGGGTGGAGCTATTATGGTTTGCAAACACCCTCCCTCTAAAACTGCCCTCTCCCATTGATCGTTTTTTGCTAGATATATTTATGGCGAGTGGTAGGGGCTGACAACCAATAATATAGCAAGATAAAAATGTATAAATCTTTACCTCGCTAGTTCTCGCTTCTGTACAAGCTTCTCTTGGTCTGCATGTTGTTAGCTCTGCCGTAACCCTTGGTTTTTGTTGATCTGGTGTTCATGGACTCATTTATCTGGCAAGAAAACACGCTTGGTACTGCATTTGGCAGGAGTCGTCTGATGGTCATAATACCAAGTGACTCTTTAATTTTATAGACGGTATCGAAATCGTCGTCTCTCGAATGGTCACTGCAGACCTGTCACTGGTCGGATAACGCACAGTACCATCTACTGAATGCAACTAACAACAAAAGTAGAAATGCACAGTTCCCTACAGCACGTCACTTCCACTTCGTCTTACGTAAATTTTCGAGTGCAAAATCGGCTTGGAGCGTTTTCCTTGTGCGATAAAAAATTGATGTTTTGTGGTCATTATTTTCATTAATGGTGAGGTATTTGACATAATACCTTTAAAAATCACATCTAGAAGATTAAATTTATCATATAAAAGAAAGTTGTGTGAGCACACTAGTTGACCTTTAAGGCTAAAATTGTCACCAATTTAATATTAGCTCTATTTAAATAGTCAGGAGACCTGATAGATGTTCTGTTTGTCATCGGTCAGTCCATTGGCATGTTAGCACAAGTTCTCCTAGACTAACTGGAGGATTGCAGTGAAACTTAACAGATATTCATCCCATGGTGTAGTTGGTCCTAATTGAAAATGATGCCTATTCAACATTGACTATGGCTGCCACAGATATTGAATATGGCTTCCACAGTGACCATCTTGACAGTATTGTACTCCAACTGAATGGATGGACATATCAGCATGGGGTTTTCACTGAAATACTTAATATGGTGTCTAGTTGGTCCTAGATGAAAATGTTGCCAATCTGAGGTCACCACAATGGACATCTTCAAAATCTTATTGCTAGTTTTCCTATATGGCTATTCATGTCAGTGTTGCATTGTCACCAAAAGATAGACTAATTATGATATTTAAGTCTTAAATGGAGTTGGTGACTTTAACACATCTATTGGAAAGCTCTTTTGTTGAAATTTCGGTGCAAAAAAATAATTCCTGGATACAATCTTGGCCTAGAAGAACAAAAACAAATTTGTACATTTCCTATTGCATTGGTTTAAATTAGGGTAGGCAGGACTTTTTTTTTTTACAAAAAATATTATATTTAATGTGGGTGTTTTTTTCCGAGGTGGGGGATGCTAGGGTTGGCAGTTAGAAATAGGGATGGTTGGGCCCACTGGAAACGTTTTTGCCTTGTCTTCCAGATAGAACCCAGCAAATGCAACTAAATAACACTCTGCCAAGTCAGTATTGTGTGCTTCAGAGTTCAATCATGGGACCAATCTCACATTAATGACCTGCTACTGTATACAGATGGGGACCCCGAGTGGCCGAGTGGTCTAAAGCGCTATCTGTTACGGATCACTGCCATCTCACCTCTGTCTGCGTGGGTTCGAGTCTCGGATTCAGCCAATGTGGGTATGTGAGAAAGCTTGCCAGTAGCTTCTCCTGGGTTGGTGGTTCTTTCTGGGGTTTTCCCAGGTTCTTCCTCCACCATTAATACTGGCCGCCATGTATAGCCCATCATGTGCTGAAAAATGGCGTTAAACCCTACAACAACAACAACTGTATACAGACAACACTGATTAGTATATGCAACATTCCACACATAGGGTCAGGATGGTAACACAATGGAAGAACAATCACAGCTTGATCTTAAAGATATCAGTAAAGGGTATCCTAGACAAGGAAATGTATATAAATACCAAGAAGACCACTGCAATACTAGTAGGATCATCAAACAGATTACCCCTTTCAAACCCATTTGATTGTCTGTAAATGATGGATATATATCTAATGTACAATGCTATAAGCTCTTGGGAGTAGATGTTAATGATAAACATGGAATCACCATATAGAACATGTGTAACATTATAGCCTCCAAATAACACTGTTGCAAGGAGTGAAGAAGTATCACCAACAAATGCAAGAAAACTATTCTATTCAACTGTCATACTACCTATTACAGTATAGTGTTACACAGTTTGGTGTTCGTGCACACAACAAATATTAATCGTAAAATCAAACTTGCAGCTTGAATTATATTAGATGTTGTTCCAATAACACCAGCTCTTTATGTGTTTAAGACATTAAGATACCTTCTTTCACATCATAAATGTATTTTGGATTATAAAGCCCTTCCTCATTTAACAACTTTTGTTCTTAATGAATTGCTAGAACAAACCAGCAAACCTGTCTCCATGTACTCTTTAAGCTTGGCATCAAACCTATGTTTAAGACTTCTAAAAGAAAGAACTAAACTAAATATTGGTGTCCCTTGACATTATATTTGTAATATTCATCATTAAACAACAGATATAACCATTTAAAAAAAAAAAAGATTGAATTCTGAAATATTTTGTCATAAATAACGAAAACATGCTGTTTATCTCATTTAAGTCGTGTCGTAACCAAATGCCTTGGGAATTTCCATGGATGGCTTATTGACACAAACTAATGATGTACCAGTAGAGTGGAAAACTACCATGTTATGTACCACCCGAAAAAAAATAGTGGTTAACTGGCTCAAAACCACATAGTTGAAATCAGAAAACTTGCTTGCCTCATATTGCATTGCTTCAGTAATTTTGATAAGCAACTCACTGAAATA
Organism: Megalonaias nervosa; assembly: GCA_016617855.1. NCBI lineage: Eukaryota > Metazoa > Mollusca > Bivalvia > Unionida > Unionidae > Megalonaias > Megalonaias nervosa. Next base: position 65,807 of record JAECUM010006944.1, read on the forward strand.
GATGTCTTAACTATGGGGTGCGGTGGGGTGATAAATTCAAGTACCAGAAGTTCATCAATTTGTACTACCCAGGTACAGCAGGATTTTTTCTAAGTAGCCAATGACATTTTTATTGCTCCAGTGGCAGAAAACAGGTTCCAGATTTAATCTCGGTGTCCTGACTTCATCTGCAATGTCGCACGTTCTTGCTAGGTATAATGTGGTAAATGGGCCTATGAACCTATAGCACAGTACTCATGAGATAAAAATACCCGTTTGCCAAAAATGTCATAACGAAAGATGTCATAACATCAAAACTCAACATGGAAAAGGAAAGATGACAGTCAGGCCTGTTTCACAACAAAGAGACTTTAAAATACAGGTCTTTAATGGCTACTAATTTATTATCAGTATACTTAATATAGACCTAGTCTAAACATAATCAGTGGTATGAATAGGAGCTCGTCTTTGGAAAAGCCCAATATGACGTCAAGCAAAATGTGTATGAAACTGAGCCAAATGACATTGACATTATATTTATGAATATTTAATGACAATTTGTATTAAACAATAGGGCAGACACCTGTCGTGAATAAATACACAACCTGATTGTTGTGTATGTGCACATGTATTGGTCTTTTGGTGAAACCTCCTCATTAGAGATGTCAAAATTTTAGGAAAGTTCTGCTGGGTACCAGATTGAAGGGAGATTATATTAAATGTGAACCTGAACTGCTTTGTTGTAGGTTCACACATGCCAACCCCCAAGAGAGGTATAAGGGTAATTATTACTAATATAAGTGGCAAAAAAAAGCATACCGAATAATTTAGGAAAAAATAAAGGCCTGGAAGAAGGGATGGGTTGGCTTATTTGTGGGCCAAGGTCTAAACTTTAAAGTCTTTAAGATTTTTTTTGTTGTTGACTACCATAATGCTTTAAATCTTTGGACATGAAAAAATAATTTTTTCTGTGTCCTAAGATGTATATGCATGTGGGAAAAAAATACATTCTCGTCGTCCCAACACTTACTAAACTGTTATAAACTACTATGATTGCTTATATTATTATTTTGCATGTGCGTATTTTCTGATTTTTCCACTGCAAAATTAAATAAAGGTAAATAAATACTTTTCACAATTTATGGGCCAGTACGAGTTTACCTGGGAGACCATACTGTACTATAATGTACAGTACTTACATGGTGAAAATCATGCCTAGTGTCACATTTATCCTTGTTTATTCCTAAACATATTAGATGCAGATTTGCTTTATTCATTTTTTTCGACCAAATCGCATTCTTCCAGATAACACTTCAGCAAGTCGGTAATAGCTGTTTCATTTATGTTGATCCACCTGCTCACAAGTTACTCTTTTTCAGTGATATAAGCTATTCTACAAATTGAGGTAATCTTTATGAAAGTTACACGCGTTCAGTTATGCAAGGCACAACCTGCATAAGTGTTACATGTTCATGAAAGAATGGTAAAAATAAAGGCTAAAATTCTGAATATAGATCAACTAATACTTTTGTGTTTTGGCTGAATAAAAAAATCATAATTTTCCACACAGTGGAAAATTGGATGTTTTGGGGTCTCTTTTGTTTATAATTGGAGGATTTGTCTTTTGTTTTCTGACAGCAATACAGGCCAGTTAATCATTAAAACCCTGAAACTGGCTTGGGTTAAGAGGAATTTTGACCGGCAACTAAACCAGTACTTTGATAAGTAATTGCCTTTCGCTCCGTAATATCAGCACAATTTATGTTGTTTTGTAAAACAAGGTGTACGGTCACTTGCATCAAAGCAAACTACAACTCAGGTTTTACAGTATTAGCATAATTTTCAAAGCATTATTTCTTAAACGGAATTGTTGTATTTTGGATTTAAAGTTTAGTGCAGTGGTGCCCATGACTCGAATCCAAGGGATGTACTTCATTCATCAGAATGTACTTCATTCATCACATGTTCAAACCTACAATGTACATGCGGTTTTGCCATTGTGTAAATACGCTCACAAGCCAAATTGTGAGCGTTGAATCAAACCCTAATGTTGTCACACTGGGATAATATTTTAATGAGTTAGGTACAGTAAAAACTTATGAGTGACCTTTGCTATGACCACCTGTTATTTCTGACCACAATCGTAATCGGATCGATTTCATTATATAAACACTGTCGTGAGTGACCACCTGCTGAATGCGACCAGCAACCACAATGTCTTGGAAAAATATGCATTTTGACACTGCTATGAATGACCTCAATTGCAAAAACGAGGATAAACTCCACTGACCTTAATCTAATGTCCACTTGTTCTAAAAAAAGAAAGAGGCTGGCTACTGGTATCTGAAATTTTGTAGGTATGCTTTTAGTGTTTCATATTTTCTATTGTAAGTCAGACTAGAAGTACCTGTAGAGTATTCCAGTACTTAGCCTGGTTCCCGGCTGTATCCAACTCTATGAATGACCATCTGTATCACGAGAATAGAGACAGACACCACTGACCTTTATGTAATCATTTGTAACAATGATCACTGGAATAATAAAGATTGTTCTGATCAAAAACATGCACGGAAAGAACAAAAAAACAGGAATCTGGCTACCCAGTTTGTATATAGTGACAGTTGGTACAGTCCGTAAACCAGACTAACATACATGTTGCAAATTTGCCATTGTAGTGCCCAAATTAACATAGTGGTTGTGTATTTTGATGTCTTTAGAGTTAATCTGTATTGCCTTGAGGTGAATAAGGTCTTTGTCTATTAAGCCAGCAAATGAGAATCATTTGAGGGATTCAACTGATAGTGTTAAAGGCTTGTGATGTTTGTTTTTTTTTTCTTCCCCAGATGTTAGTGATTACTTCCCAGTCACCAAGCTGTTGTCTATTCAAGTTGGTGTGAATGGGTTGCACTTTTGTTTTTTTAATAGAGTTACTCTCTGTATGTCTTCTTTGAATTAAGCCATTAACTTTTGTCTCCGAGTTGATGATTCTGTTTCTGGATGAGATAACGGTTTCTTTTTATTTCATTAATTGTTAGATATGCAATGCACATATAAAGATTTATCATATTTTCCCAAAGCCTAGTAAAAACTGTCTTTATACAGTCAAGATTACAACTGAGCACTAATATTGTTGACACCTAGTACCTTAATAACAATTGAAGAACTGCCAACTAAAACAAGACAAATTTTAACACTGGAGAAAATAATTATTGTAACTGATAGAAGTGAAAAAGAGTAGACCACTTGCAAAATAGTGGTGTAAACATTGGTAAAACAAATTTAGGGTGTCATAAAGGAAAAGGAGTAAATCTGAATGGTTTCATATGCTAATACATGTACATATGATCTTCAAATGTAAATGTAATTTCATGTTTAATGAATGAAGTATATCTTTATTGCTATATAATTTTGTTTTCAGATGAATGCATACAATATTTTAGCAAGAACTATTAATAAATAATAGAATATATGTACAGTGATTGTGGTTATGTTTCTTTAAATTGTTCTGAAATTTGACCTTGGAAACTGGTCTTTTTGTACAAACCTGTTATGAGAGACCACCAGTCTTGAGAGACTGTTTTTTGTTGGCAGAAGGGGCAGTCTGTCATAACAGGTTTTACTGTATTTACAATTTCAAGGCAAAATAGTAATTACTGGTACACTGATAAAAAAATTTAATGCAGTAACACATAAACAAACTATAATTGAGTCAAAAGGGAGAAGCAGTGTTACAACAACCTGTAAATGCTCAATTCTTTTGATCAACTGATCTAGTTATACACTAGGCAAAAACAATAAAAAAAACAGAAATTTAAATAAATTTTTTGATTTTTCAAACAAATTTATACCAATTCTGTGTAATAATCGTACATGCTAACCCTGAGAGAGTCATACAGGTAATTTTTGCTAATGTAAGTTTGCCTAAATAAATGCATTTAGAACTTACCATGTGCATCTTGTGATGTCGTCTCAGACTTTTAGGTCAGCTTATATGCAGGTCATGATTTTGTAGTGTTTATACTATTATGGGGGTGCCTTATATGCAAACAGGTTTATACATGAGTGTATACGTTAAGTTGAGCATAGGAAGAGCAAACTATATATTACATGCCATAATTACAGAAAACTGCATGAAAAACATACATTTATTTTTGCTACTTACTGGATCTGCAGTTAAAATTTTTGTTGCAGATGGGCTAAATAGTAGTTAGTACAGAAGTATAGACACAAAAGAAATTGATACATTATTTATGCATAACACTCACTTTAACTAGTCTATATGTCTACAGTAACTTTCACAAATAGTTGTAATTTCTACAAATGATGACTTTTGTATGACGTCAATATCAAATTTATTTCAAAATTTTTAAGTGCTATTGATTTGTCCTTTTCCAGATGCAACATGTTAAGTTGAAAAAAATTTCCTCTCCTAACATTTTTAAGTTGTATAATATCCATCAGTCACATCGTTAAAGCCCGTTTATGACGATATCTGGCACCGTTAAGACTGGTCCACTATGTTTGTGGATCAAAATATAATAAATATGTAACACATCTGTTGGAACTGTTTCATGTTGATACTGTAAAAAGAAAATAAGATAAGTAGATGGAGGTCAATTGATGAATACAGCATAGCTGCCAAATGTCCCTTTTTTCCATATTTGTCCCGTGTTTTGGACCCAAATATGGCTGTATGTTTTTTTTGCAGAAAATACATTTTTTAATTTAAAAAAAAATAATAAAAAATTTCCTTGCAATTTTCACTTTAGAATGGGCACTCGGTTCCATTCTGATAGAAATATATCTCATGTATATAGGAATACAGTTCTACAGTATGATTGGTTCATTCGAAATCGAGACTACCATGCCTGTCTTTATCCGCCATATTGGATTTCGCAAAACGTTACCGCTATCACTGTATCTCATCTTTGTGATATTCAACTTTTAATCATGTTGAATAGGAAAGCAGAATACAGTGGTCCCCCTCTTATACGGCCACCCCTTCTGCACTGGGAAAGTGGCCTTATAAGACGGGTGGCCTTTCCAGAGGGGGACTAGTAAGAAAGCTACATTCTTCAGAGCATTTAATATCTTCATTTAATATCTTCATTTAATATCTTCATTAAATATCTTCATTTAAAAGTAACATTAATTATTAAAAGGTTCTTCTTGTTATAATAATAGACTTATTTCAACTGAATATGCATTAATAGGTCTTATTCTTGGCGTAAGCGTGATATGCGAGCGGGTGTAATTGTCATTCACATTGCAAAACCATTCAAAAACATCATTTAAATCTTGGTACATAACATAATTCTCTTTCCATTTGCTCCATTTTCACACTGCTGCTGAATAACCTCCTTATTGGCTAGGATGTTGTTTATTCGAGTCTTTTCAACATAAAATTGTTTTATTCAAGTCTTTTCTACCTAAAATTGTTTGGCAAGTCCCCCTCCCCATGTCATCAAGTAGCATAACCAACTTTTTCCTGAAATAATCATCTCCATTTATGTGATGACATGTTAATGTTTGGTAATGATTTAGTCAGATGTTGCTAACTGTATGCGATTTAATTATGCATATGAAACTTTTGTAGAGCGGACAAAATGCCTTCTTCGTAAAGGAAGCGATAAATGTATTATGTGCTTTATCAGTCTTTGTCTGGTACCCTGTTTTGTTCAAAGTTAATTTCTCTGTATGTGTGTGTCGGCACAAAATCTTTTTTTAGCCTATGTGGACCCTGTTATGATCTTGACAATACGTCCAGTTGTAATCATCAATGTTGCCAACTACAAGACTGATAAAACAATTTTTCTGCAATTAAAGAAAATGCCATGTGTTTCTAAAGGCAGCGATCTTGTCACGTGATTCATTAGTCGCAGTCTGGTACCCTACTGTTTTACATTTCTTTACACTAAGTGAGAGAAACCAAAACGGCTTCGATGTGTACGCAGATTTGACCTGAACAGTAGCACCTCGCGGCTGTTAGGATTTGTAATCTTGACAATTATTGTCAGTAATAATAGTCACTAATTATGAAAGTGAACAAGCTCAACATCTTACTAAGGAAAGCCATAAAGCCTATCAAACCATTTTCCCGCTGACTTGTGTATTGTACATCAATACCGCCACTTCTCAGCTGTTACTACTGTTAATAATTGTAATTTTAACAATTATCAGTGACTAAACTGGACATCTCATGACAACACAGCAGTAAGGCTAATCGGATTACGTGTACTTACCTTTTTGTATGGATTAAAATTTGAGTCTTTCTCGGCTTTATTGAATAAATGTGGCTTCTCGCAAGGCGTAAATAATATATTAACCTTAGTGGTACATGTACTTTAGTCAACACTTCTTTCAGTAATGAAAACCTGACATTGGGAAACAGAAATCGGATTACTTAACACAAGTTATGAATAAAATACTGGTTCTGGATATATATTACAAAATAAAATGCGGCTGCTTGTGAGGGGTAAATTTTATATTTTTGCACTAATATGCAGGCCGCTGGTTGTGTTAGAGGGGTGGGCTTTCGTGAGAGGTACTTTTGAACATAAACTCGTCGGTGCCGACGGATTCTGGCCATAAGGAGCAGGTGGCCGCTGGTAAGAGGGGCTGCTCAAGAGGGGGACCACTGTATTCAGAATTTTCTCCGGAAAGACGAGAGAACAGAACTGGAAGGACAATTGTGCCGTCTTGTTTAGATCTGTGAAACCATGTAGTAAAGGAGAAAACTTTACGTTTTGCAGATTGTGTAATGTGATTTCGCTATTGGGCATGGAAGCGCCATCAGCTTGCTGCTTCATCATATACAGCTAAGCCTAAACTTATGATGTATAAAAACCCCAGAGATAACCTTGATGTAATTCGATTGAAATTCGGTTTACTAAATTTCTTTTAGAAATGAACCTTTATCCTACAGTTACTGGTGTTGCTGGCACATTATTTCACACACTTCTTCCAGACAGTAAAATCGCAAAGGATTACTCGTGTGAAAAAGCGAAAACTGTTCAGTAAGAAAATCACAAAGAATTCAGATCATCAGTGAAAGATGGGACATTGGAATCGATTATGATTGAGAAAAGAAAATGAAATTTGGTGTGGATAAGGCTCATATAAACAGCCTGTGCCTGAATGCCCGAATGGAACAGGGTGCCCATTCAGAAGGTGCAAGAGTGCAACACATGCATCTTTGATATTAAATAATTAAGGAAGGTACTGGCCTACTTTATGGATAGTTGTAGATGTTGTAAAGAGTACTTGAGTATTAATATTTTAAAAATCAGTATTTGTTTCTGAAAATCAGTATTTTTTCATAAGCAGTCAGTATTTTTGTACCCCAGGGTTGGCAGCTATGACACAGTGGCTCTTATAATTTTTTCCAATTTAACGATGAGTCATATATATACTATAATACAAAATAAGTTATGAATATGTTTAGTATGTCATTTTCTTTAGATCAGTGAGAGGGCAGTATTCCATTCAGCAAATTTTACTTGCATATTAAGTGGGCACAGTCATGGCAATGTTGAGCAGTAGCATGGGAAGAAGGTCTGGCATTCATTAAAGGTATTATAGCACGCCGCTTTGGACAGGCATACAATTCAAATACCTGAGCTAAGCATCTGTACAAAATTTATTACACTACACAAAATCTAGCTTGAAATATCAGTGTTGATTCTTAAATAGGCCATGAGAGAAAGGAGAGAAATGTCCTCCCATGCATTATTATATAGTACATGTATGACAAGTTATAAGCAATGATACGAGCCCCTGTGATGATGAATAAATGCGCACATGACACTATAATCGTTATTCTGTGTCTCGATCTGAACTTGGAAACTTATTTTAAGGGGTACCTGGTTGTCTGTTTTATTCCCTGGGTTATTTCAATGAGCAAGTACCCAGATAACTGGTATCTTTAGTCAAGGCTGCAACCTTTTACCAAAATTTGCATGTATAAATGTGTACACCATGTATAATAACTAGAGCTGTGCGAGTCAGTCTAACCAATTCTGAACTTGAGTAGCTATATATATGCAAGCCATTGACAATGTGCAAGCCATACCTCCCCTCACACTGTGATTGTTACATTTGCCTAACATGTGTACCACTTATTACAATAAGTTTCATTTTTTTACGACACATCTTTGTTGAGTATATAAGACAGTTTAGTGAGACATCCTCGGATCGCCTATGGGTTGTTTTCACAGACACCACGATTGAGTACGCAAATACCCACAATGCAATGCGCGTGTTCCTTGCGATGCCATTTTGAGTCCCTAACAAACCTTTATCAACACGAGTCATCATGGATATTCAAGATAATAATCTGATTTAATTGTCATTAAGGATATTTACTTAATCGAAATGATACATAGATTATACTTGAAATTATGTGCCCCTGTAGCATGAAAATAAAAATGAAACTAAGTTCCCTGTCTTATATCGAAAGAAAGAAAAGTAAAGTTGAACTGTAATCGTGCATATTGCTGTCAAATATAAATGCTGTTATTTTTTATACAACAGATAATACTGTCTTTTTTTTAAAAAAAAAATATTTTTTATGATGTCCCTAAGCTTGTCACCTTGAAAGAGTATTTCCGGGAAATGATCTTCGGGATACAATAACAGTTACAGAAATAAAATTTCATAGCATGTGCATTATGCCAGAATTATTAGTACAAATTCTTTGCGTAAAAACATGTGCTTGTACCAAAGACAGCTGACAAATCAATTTTAATAAGTACTGTCAAAGATTCTGTTTGTGGTGGAGATGATGGGCGTAGGATGATATTGAATGTAAGCGATAATCGATCAAAGAAGTTTCATCTTCAGTGTATTAAAGCGAAACATTTGCCTAACGGAGCATGACTTTATACCGAATTTTAAAAACCGATTATTCTTGAAATGCTTTTAGAAATATGAAATTATATATTAACGATTGGCTTTTTAACTTGGACTATAACCAAATGATTGATTTCAGTCCATGTAAATTGAAAATCATTACATATTTATACTTGTTTGTGTATCCATTTCTTTCTGCGTCTGTTTATTGATGGATCTGTTTGTTTATGAAAGAATAACAAAGATGGTTGGAATTTCAGTGTTTTATTTGAAGAAAAAAAGTAGAAAAGTCACGCATTTGGTCTCGTGCAGTTGACATGCAAAATAGAATGTGATGTATTATATCCTTGCGCACAAAATGAGACATGCCTTCATAATTACGTAGAAAGAACAATGTTCTAAGGTGCTGGTTTGCTTCGTTAGAGACTCGATATGGCCGATATGGAAGTACACATGCTTTGTGACGTCACATGAAAACAGCGGATATATTGTTTAGTACATGTACTGCTTTATATGTGTACATGCTGAAAAATGTTACTAATGCAACCAGATGTATGCCTGCAGCAGGCTTTTGCATAATGAGGTTTGTAGGAACTAGTTAACTAGGAAACTGTTATGATTTATAAGGTTGAAACACTGTTTCGTTAAAATTAGATGTTACTCCTCAAAGGTGAATGTGTTTTTCAGAGGTAAATAATGTTTAAAGAAATGTTATTTCAACATTATTAGTAAGTCAGTCAGATCTGTAATTGTGTATAATGTGCAATATGTCTAATTTTTTTAAACTAGCGATGACACCTTCTGTCTGAAAATTTTCCATACTTTAAGAAAGATTTGACAGAATAATTCAACTAAACAGTCCTGTTAAGCACAGATGTGAAAATGCATCATCATTTGATTGATATTGGTAGTTCTGCATCACTGACAATCATGTGAAAGTTTGTTTACATGATTTCCAGATTTATTAACATTTATATGCATTTAAGTAAGATGTTTATTGTGTAAATGTTGCAGCCTTATGCATGTTACAGCTACTAAGATATTGGTGACTTCATGTAATTGTGTCACATATGCATAGATGCACCATTGTTGTAATGATTGCCATTGCAAGCACAGCTAGGGTGATACATGTTCTGTGGCTTATTGAACACAAAATGGGTTGCATTCATCTGATCTCTTCATAATCTGGGTCTTTGTTGAGGGTTCCAGATGGTGGATACATATTCAAGCTTTGCTCATACTAACCTGAAGTAGGCCCTCTATTTGCTTTGGATGACAGTAGCTTGAGAAGTTTATCAGGAGAGATTATTATTCTTACTTTACTGTTTATGTTTGGTTTGGTTTACAACTCTTTTACTATTTGGAATGCTTGAAATACCATTTTGGTAATGAAACTGAACAATACTATTTGTTTGCTGATTTTGATTTACAGTTTTATTTTGCCAAACCTGAATAATTTTATTTGGTTATCCAGGACATTTTATTATGTTATCTACAAATGATTTTATTTGGAGTCGTCCAGGAATTACATATTTACTTCTGTCCAAGGGATCTGCAGTGGCTGTGTAGTCTGATGCATTTGCCTTTACAAGTCACTTGCATATCTTTTGTCCACAGGAGTTAAGTGTTGGCTCGACCATTGTGGATATGTGAGATAGCTCATCTAGCTTCTCATTGGTTAGTGATTCTTTCTAGTTTTTTCCTCCACCAGATATACTGGCTGCCATGTACAGCAGAGATTGATGATAACATCAAGCAAATGTGTTATGCTTATCACATGATACATAAAAGTTAAATTTTAGGACAAAGAATAGCAACATATATGCTAAATGGAATTTTGCCATATGGAATTGGATTATGTCTATCTAAGGTTGTATTGGTTTGCTTCTTTCTGTTACTTTATGACCATTGTTGTTGTAGGGTTTAACGCCATTTTTCAGCACAAGATAGGCTATACTGGTGGAGAAAGAACCCCGGATAACCCCGGGAAGAAACACTGACCCACGAGAAGCAACTGGCAAGCTTTCTCATGTACCCACGTAAGCCGAGCCTGAGACTCGAACCCACGCAAACATAGGTGAGATGGCAGTGATCCGGACAATATATAATTTAAGGTAAATAACAAAACACAAATGGTTATTTCACAGATGTAATACAAAAAAATGAAATCTTGTGATTCCACTTTGCATAAAACCTCCATTTTGCTCCATTTAATAAGACTCCATTGTGTATTTAAGACCTACCCGACTGACAGTTATGGGTCAATGTTAAATTATACTATTAAGTTACTCAATTCAATAAATTGAATGTTAATTTTCATATTTCTTTTATTTAAAAAAAAAATAGAAACTGTTATGTGAGTTAATTTTTTTGTCATCTGTTTTTTGAAAAAAATGTGTCGACCCTATCCTTATTTTTGGATCTGCCTCAGTGTCAAGGAGCTGAAATGCTTTAGGTTACAAGAACAGCACACACACACCATTAATTAAAAAAAAGTCTTATTTTTATAAATAGATGTTACAGTAAATATTGAACCTGATTTGGCACGAGTGTTGCTGGGACAGGTTTGTGATTATTTAAAGTGTCTGCACCCCTCCTTCTCATTCTTGGATCCACCCATACAAGTTCGTATTGTTGCTTTCAGTTTAACAACAAATCATGAATATATGTAATATATAATCCTAGGATCCTATATTGGTTACAGTTGACCTAGAAATCATGCATGTACTATAAATATCAAACCTGTTTTTACATGAGCGTTGTTAGGATAGGGTTGGGATAATCTGTCATCTGCCCCAATTCCATCTACAGAATGTTTACTGCAGATACATGTCCATCTTTCTTTGTTTTTTCAAAAGTGAACTTTTACCTTCCACAGGCACACAGCTAATGTTGGCACTTATGGATTTGGAGGCTGGTGGTTGGAAATGGAATCCAGAAATACACCCTCATATATTCACAATCTGAATATCTACATTCGCTGTTGCAAAGTCCAAATCAACATTGTATTGTAGTGCTGCAATTTTTCATTTTTCAGTAGCAGATGCAAACTCCTCAATGTCTTCCATCATATATATTGTAGTACAGAGACCCATTTGTGTAATATTTAAATAGCAGTGCTGTTTTTAGAACTTATCACTATCAGTTATCATTGCTGTAGTGATCATGTGCTGAAAAATAGCATTCAACCTCACCAAACCAAACAGAACTCCTGTATAATAACTGTCTAACTGCAGATAATGCTGCATTGTCCATTTGGGCATAAACAACACATCAACACATTAAAAGCTATAATGCACTGAAACAAGGAGAGTAGTAATAATAATAATAATAATAATGCTTTATTTATAGAGGGTGACTCATTAGTCAAAAAGGACTATTCTCCCTTGAGGCCCTCTTAAGCAGAGTATAACAATGCACATTATATGAAGATAGCAATAGTTACTGTTTATTTTTGACATATTTAGTATTAAAATACTAACTTCCATTATCTATTAGAAACACGTACATGCTCATGATATCTCTTCTTAAATACTCTAATATTTTCAGCAGATTTTACATGTAGTGGAAGCTTGTTCCACAGAACCGTAGCAGAGTATTGGAAGCTCTTTTTAAATTGCTCTGTGTTCTTGGTTTTGGTGCTATAAGGTTTCCATGTAATATTGATCTCAACTGGTATTGTGTTGAAAAAGGCCTGAATAAGTCCTGAAGATACTCAGGTGCAGTTCCATGTAGACATTTATATAAAAGAACTGCCTTGTGAAAATCTATCCTTTCATATATTGTGAACCATTTGAGTTCTGTAAACAATGCTTTTGAGGGATGATCAGATGCATCTAAAATTATGCATGCTGCTCGTTTCTGAAGTTTGTAAATCCTGTCAAGCTCAGATTTAGCACAGCTTCCCCATACATTTGAACAATAATCCATTGTTGGAAGAATATAATGCTTGTAGTATAGATTGCGTGTTTCCATAGGTAAATATTTCTTGATTCTGCTGAATGTGCCTTGCTTAGAAGCACCATAACAGCCAACCAAGGCTGATCCGTGCCAGATTCAAACCTGTGACCTTTGACTAATGCGAGTCGAGCATGCTAACCACTGAGCCACTGGTTGAATTTGAGCAGTGTAGACTTGGATCGGATGGATGAGTTGGAGTTTGGATATCTGTACAAAGGAGGGGGGGGGACGACTGAGGATAGACACAGGATCTTGATAAAATAAATAGTATTTGAAAACTGATGTCCATGCCATACACTGTCTGACTTATTGTAGACTAGTTTGAGTTAATACTGCCACATTGTGTCTGCCTTGTGCCTGTTTTGTCTATAGCCTCAGGCAATGTTTTGACCTATATACTAATTTGGTCTTTGCAGCTACATGTGTATATATATATATATATACTGCAGGTATTAGGCTCTCAGGTTTGCACTCCTTAAGAGCACTAGCAGCTAGTAATATTCTGAAAGTTTACACTCTAATCCTTATATTAGATAGATGTGTGTGTGTGATTTGAATTTTTAATGTAGCTTTAACAATTTGAGTCGTATCGCTTTGATGTCTGATGCTTTAACCACTTAGTCTACATTATTTAAGTAATTACACCTGAGTGTGTGAGTGGTCTAAAGCACTCACCATTACGGATCACTGCCATCTCACCTCTTTCTGCATGGGTTCGAGTTTCGGGTTTGGCCAATGTGGGTATGTGAGAAAGCTTGCCAGTAGCTTCTCGTGGGTCAGTGATTCTTTCCAGGGTTTTCCCAGGTTTTTCCTCCACCATTAATACTGGCTGCCATGTATAACCTATCTTGTGCTGAAAAATGGTGTTAAACCCTACAACAACAACACTTTTGTATCGGTGTGTCTTCCTTCGGGAGCACTCTTATTGCATGCTGATTTCATTCTCCACTTTCATTTACATGTAACCATCATAGCACAACTTTTCACCACCCTGATTACTCCTGATTGTTTCCATACTGATCATTAAGTTTCAGGTGGTTTCACATAACCCGAAAATGCAGCTTATTATTCTAAATACAATAAAAGGATTTAATGCTATGGATTAGAAGTGTGTGGTGATGCTTATAAAAGTGGGGCGCCAAAGCAAATGTGTGTGCAATTTGCGCGTGTGTTTCAAAATGTTTTGTATGCTGTTTTCAAACTTGGAGATCTTAAGTTGTTTAATAAGTGAATTTCTTTTTGTTATATCTGTTGTTGTTGTTGTTGTTGTTGGATTTTATATCAACTACAGCAGCAGACAACAAGGTAGATTTCTCTGTTGCATCGGTTAGAAATTTATATTTGTGTAACTTTAGCAAGTTGTTTCAGAGCTGTTGATCATGGTGGGAATACTATAATGGACTGTCTGTAGATAAATTTATGTATGAAGGCTGCAGGCACAGTTCATTCTTACATGCCACAGGCTGTTGGTTTCCAAGAATTTATCCCTCTCTCTCTCTCTGTCTCATAATAATTTGTTCATGATTGCTAGATCTTGTAAAGTTGTCAGCATCAGAAATCAGATCATGAGATGCTTTGTGTCTGGTAATGATGTGGATTTTCTGATACTGACAAAAACATATTTAGCAATCTTCTTAAATCATAAACGAATTACATTTTGATCAGCTGACATGGGCTGACATTAGTTTTATGAGTGAAACCCATTGCAGCCTTATTTGAGAGTGGTGAGATGAAATCATAAAACCTCATTAATAATAATAATAATAATAATAATAATAATAAAGACATTCAGAGATGCTGCCAGTCGGCCTTATCACAGGTTTCCCACAGAAGTGATAGTTAGGCAAATTTTCAAACAAGGTAGCAAAGAGCATGCCAATTACCTGTAGCTCCTATGATCATACCCAACATGGGATTTTCTTTACAGAAGTGATAGTTAGGCTAGCTTTAAACAGAATGGCAGAAAGAGCATGCAGAATTACTTGTAGGAAAGGTTTGAAGGTTTGGTACTAACTGAACTTAGTGCAGAAAGTTATTATAAATAAATATCCAGAATCTCATTATTTAGGCCTTGCCAAAAAAATGTAAATGGACCAACAAAAAAAAACGTTCTTGGAACAACATGCATGAACTCTGGAAAATTGTTTGGATGTGGAAAATTATGTTTGGATGCCCTAAAGAACAGTTAACAAGTCTATTCAGACTGGCCAAAATTGCAGTAGTACTGCATTATACTAAAAGCTGATCATGGAAGGAGTTTTGGTCCTCAAAGCAGAATTTACTCAGAGAAATAAGCTAACATCTACAACAATAAAGACATCGATGACTTGACAGATACAAGGGGGTCCAATAAATGATTTTGAGTTTCCAAAGGTTTTCAGGAAGTGGAGTAAAAAGAAATGATAGTTCCTACTAACTGAGCAAACTGCGTTTGGTATATTTATTGTACAAGAAGTGATACAAAGTCATTATATGCTGATTTTTAATCAGGTACACATATACCTTCTAATAATGTTGTCACTTCAGAGCTGTCATTTGACATTCTTTCCTCCTCCCCTATCCCTGATATTTTCCCTCCACCCTCAAGGTGGGTGTGGCACCCTACCCAACCCCCGAAAATTTCAGGCAGCATCTCTGTAGTATTGTTTTCCTACTTCTAGGAAATGACAGTAAACTTTAGACTATAATAAAATATTTTACATGTCAGAGCCCCCTGCCAGTGAGCAGTTTGCACGCAGCTTAAGTTCTTGATATGGAATTCGTATAGATGTTTGCCAGTTCCTGCCTTCCATTCATCTGTTCTTCTGTTGTCACATCTCTTGAACTGCTTCAGATAAATTCATTTGTATAGCTTAGTTGTGATCTTCCCCTTAAGGTAACAGTTGAGGACCTGAATGGGGTCAGACATCACATGCACAAATGTTTAAATTAAAGTGATAATTTCAAAATTATTTCAAACCAACGTTTATGTGTGCAGGGTGAATGAAACTGATTCCCCAATTTCATAAGTCAACAGGCTTAACAGAAGTTATGGAAATATGCAAACTCAGAGCAGGTATTGTTACTTGGAACTCCATTAGTAAATTTCAATTTAATAATATTTTCCATGCAAATGATGCTGTTTTTCATAACAGCTTCAGCCTTTAATTAATGGGAAAATATGGTAATCTTAAGTATGACAAGGGTCACAATTTGGACAATGTTCCTCTGCTTGGCTATTTTGTGTAAATTTATCTTTAGATTAAGCTCAGTGTTGAAGATTTTTTGAATAAGTGCACTGTTCTAAGCTCAGCTGGTCATAGACTAGAAGAGCTTATGGGGGATGGTCTGTTTGTCGTCCATCTATCTATCGCCCATAATCCGACATCCCGTCAGTATGTAAGACAAGTTTGTTATCACTACTCCTCCTAAACTACTTGGAGGACTGCTATAAAACTTTGCACACACATTCATCCCATATAAAACATGTCCTAGTGGGTCCTAAATGAAAACTGTACCCACTAATTTCCATTGTGGCAGCCATCTTGAAAGTTTTGTTATTTCCATTTAAGACTGAATGGTCATGTCATCATGGGATTTTTTGATGGAAGACTTGTTATGATGCAAAGTTGGTCCTAAATGAACATGATGCCATTTGATGTCCAGTATGGCTTAACAGTTGGCATCTTGAAAATTTTGTTTTAGCTACTCCTCTTAAATGGAAAGTCATTTTAATGTGGCACAGAAGAGTTCTTATGGTGTCTACTTGTTCTTAAATGAAAATGATTAATCCTCAGTATGACACTATATATGGCTGTCTTAAAAATATTGTTACCTCTTCTCCCTAATTAATTGCTACATTAACATGGAGTTTTCACTAATGGACTTCATATGATACCTAGTTGGTCCTAAATGAAAATGGTGCCAGTTATCCATCCAATACAGCTGTGATGACAGCTGTTGTGGAAATCTTGTTTCCCCTCCCCCCACCCCATAGATGATCATTATGACATGCGGTCTGACATCCAGTGTATGTACCACAGCAGCCAATTTGAAAATCTTGTTGCTGAAGAATATCAGATGGTTTCAACATTCTGCAGTTGAAAGGAGAAATGGTCGTGTCTTGACTTCCTGGAAATTCTTTTTGCCTATTGGGATCAGTCCCATCAAGGTACTCTGTTTAGATTTAGCTCAGTATTAAAAATTTTTATTTTATTTATCTCAATATTCAATTTTTTTTTTAGACTAAATGCAGTGTTGCATTTTTTTTTTATAGATCAAGCTGTGTTAAAGTTTTTTTTAAATTTTGAGTTGAACAAAAGGCAAGCTAAACAACAAAGTAGCCTCTAGTGGTGATGCAAGTTTTACAGAAGGGCAGTGGACAGAGAACTTGTTGCCTTTGTGATTCTGTATAATAGATTCTCACTGGGACAATAACATTTCCAACCTAGATACCATAAACTGATCTCACCTCTGTAGAATTCCCTTCCAGTGGGTCTTCTAATCTTGTGCTAGTTGAGCTGTATATGACCTGTCCATGATCCCCACATCCACACTCCCTGTATGCTGTTAATAATAACATTTATTGATGGGGTTAGAACTGGGGCAGAAAGTTCAACAGACAGTAATGCTATAGATGCAGTCTCTGTCTAGGCCAAGTATATTGACCCCTCAACAGTCTGAGTATATGGTGGATAGTTATTGACCCATGCTACAATTCATATAGCTCTAGCTTATGGGATTGTCTGTTGTACCCTCAGTCCCTTGGAGGGTCTTTGGGTTGGGTGTGTCTCTTTTGTTCGTTTGTTATTGACAAGAAAATATTAATTTTTTTAAATGATCCAGATCTACTGGTTTAAACAAAATCCTGATCATTGTTCATTCAACTCAGCATCATAGATGATATCTACATCTGTAGCTCTGAATTTTTGGGCAGGTGTCTCCAAATGCAGATAAAATTACCTGATTTGTTTTGCACACAAATGATTTCAACAGTATTGTATCCACATAGAGCAACACTACTCATTCAGTGCATGCCGAAAAAGAGTGGTATTATGTACTTGTAACACACCATGTTGGTACAGGAGTCATTGAGATTCCATTTTTTCATACAATACTGATAGAGAGCTGTCATATGTTATAAGTAAACAAACATTGTATACTCATTAAACAAAAATGATAGACATTAAGCAAAGATTTCAGATAGTTCTTGAAAACTAGGTGATGTTTGTGGCACAATAACAGGTCACTAGACCACTCTTTGTAAGCTTGTTTTGAATGAGCAGTCTTGCTTTTTATGTTGATACAAACTGTGTTAAAATCATCCATGTACATGTATTACCAAATTTACAATATATCTTGGGACATGATAAATTGATTTTTTTCCTGTCCCAGAATATATGGTGAAACTCACTTCACCTAGGTCATATGTCCAAAGATTTAAGAAATGAAATGTGTTGAATTTGCATCCCTCCCACATAGACTGCATGGTATGTTACATTAACATAGATAAACAAAACACTTTCTTAATAAGAGAATGAAAGAAACCAACCATGTATTTTTATCATTTATTCCACTTTTTTTCATCACAAGTAATTTATTGAAGAATTAAATTTATTTACGAACTCTATATATGTAACTGCATCAATGCTGTCGTGTGTATCACTGGTGTCAGATAACACATGACACATTGTTCTTAGATGTGATTTTAGAGAAATGAATGTTTGATTATACTTGAAAGTTTGAATATGTTATCTGACTGAAACCGAGATCCAACAAAATCACAAATGAGATCGCAAACGATAGAGAGAGAAATATTAATTGCTTGTAAGCACCTGCCATTCACATATGACACTGTCAGGTGCAAAATAACCAAGATTGTATTATATCCATGTTAATTGTATGACAGTATCTCACAAATAAAAATCATTATTTCGCTAGCATGTGTTACAAAAAGTATTATTAAAGTAGGTTTGTATTGTGTATACTGTTTACCTTGCAGGTTCAATGCCCATTTGTATCTATTATGATTACAGATGGCAAACAGATAGAAGCTGAAGTGGAGAATAAACACAACTGGTAGCGAGCAATAAACTCATTATTTGAACTTACTGGCAGAATATCAAATACAAAGTTTATTTTATTACAAAGTAAGCCAGCCCTGAGCTGATGGTGGTTTCTTTCTAAGTCTGCAAATGTTATATACATATATATATATATATATATATATATATATATATATATATATATATATATATATACACACCACATACATTAAAAAAAAACATGCATTTAAAGTGTTGGTATAAAGCAATTTGATATACCAATACTATTGGTATATCAAATTGTGATCCGTCCATGGCGCAATAATACGCATACATAAACATTCTCACGAGCGTCTGCAGTTGATTTTAGATCAATGATCAATTTCCATCCATTAGTCACTAGTGACGTATGAAAAATAACGATGAAAAGTATTAATAATCCCTGTTTTCTAAATTAATTTAATATGGTACACCATCTCATCACAATCCTTTCTGCTTTCTGGTCTCCCCTCCCCTCTCATGCATAATGGACAAACTGCGCAGAAATGTGGAATGAGAGAGAAAAGGAATTTGGGCTGGATTAAAACCTTGAAATAGAAATTACACCAAGTAACCTGCAAGAATATAGTTCATCCTAACGATACGTGTGCACTTTCCCTGGGATTTATCTACAGTGTTTATCAATGATACAATGTTGCAAACCAATAAATTCCTCGGTTACGTGGTACACATACTGTGATATATTTAATGTTATGTTTTTTGTTTGTTTTTTCTTAAACATACCATAATGTTCTAAAAAATTGATTATTATTATTTAAATATGAAAATGTCCAAAGGCCTCTCTCTCTCTCGCTCTCTCTCTCTCTCTCTCTCTCTCTCTCTGATCCTACATAATTCACTAAACTACTTTTATGTTGCAAAGAGCAGCTAACGTAATTAGTCGGAATCATGCATCTCTACATTCATATTTAAAAAATTCTGTAAATTTTTTTTAAAACTTTAATGTGACAAAGAGCAGCTGAATAATTAGATCCTAAGGGTATATTTATATTTTTAAATCTCTCTCTCTCTCTCTCTCTCTCTCTCTCTCTACCATAGTAGCAAGATACGGGCTAAAATCTATGAATTGACGCACGTAGAAGATTTTAGTTTCTGTCATCCCACGATATCTCTGGACTTATGAATGATGGTAAAAGTTAAGTTAAACCGACCAAAGGATGAGAGAGAGAGGGGGGGGGGTATGGTCGGTTGTACTGTTGCTAAAGCAGAATAATGACTTAGATCAACTGTAAATATATTAAGATATTTTAATTACCTCTGGGGCCCCGAGTGGTCTAAAGCGCTGACCGTTACGGATCATTGCCATCTCACCTCTGTCTGCGTGAGTTCGAGTCCAGGCTCGGCTAACGTGGGTACGTGAGAAAGCCTGCCAGTAGCTTCTCGTGGGTCAGTGGTTCTTCCCGGGATTTTCCAGGGTTCTTCCTCCACCATTAATACTGGCCGCCATGTATAGCCTATCTTGTGCTGAAAAATGGCGTTAAACCCTATAACAACAACATTAATTACCTCTTGTTGGTTCGTCAGTTGGCTTAGTTTCTATTCCACATTAATTTACATGCGCCGGTATGTGAATGGCGTTCATGTGGATGACGAAGCTATCCCAGTGTAAATAGTGCTCTACTGTACTTCTATCATTAAGACCATCTTTCATGTTTAAATCATAAGTGTGTATTATATTGATATAATCAGTGTGGAGAGAAATAGAAACCAAGAAAAGAAAACGATCAACTTATCAATATGCAGAGGTGACTGTAAATAGCCACTAAGTGCATAGAACTACATTTTGTAGCGGACCCATTTGGGGATATGAGGAGTTCATTCACTAGGTCAATGCACAGCTGCTTGTAGTAAATCTGAACTCCGTTCAAAGGGCAAATATATGTATTTGTATGTGATATAAATAAAATATATGTACAGTATGTACGCTGTATCAATGATATACCACTCGTTGTATAAATTTTTCATTTAAAGGAAACTCAGCAAGCTTCGTTTCCTTTTAATATAAAATTTATACATCTCGTGGTATATCATTGATACAGCGTACATACTATATATATATATATATATATATATATATATATATATATATATATATACTTTTGTAAAAGTTACATATTTCTTGTCCATTAATATAACTTGTGAAGGTGGAAAGTCACCAGTGGCATATGTTTTAAGACACTTTATGTTGCAACTTGGTGTCGAAACATTCTATTTTAACACCGTCAAATTATCATTTATTGTTAGCTTACACTTTTGGTGACTGGTAAAAAGATCAACTATCTCCCATACTTATGGTCCATAAAGATGGTTGGAAATTATTTTTCTTATACAATTATCTTCGTGCGAATGATTTCTAATTACTTAGCTGCTTTCATCTAAGGAGTCTCCTATAGCATTGATTTTTGTTTTGAAATAGAATTATTCCCACGTACAGATAGCAATAATTCATAGCAAATATATTCGTAGTGAAGTAGCATTTTGCCACCCACCAGTAATGCAATACTATATCCACTATAGCTCACAGCAGCAGGCTGGGTGAACCCTACAACTTTGTACAGACCGTTATTTTACAAAAATAAATGTTCCTACAGAGGCTGAAAAAAAAGGTCAATAACGATAAACCGAACCTCCTAACTTTTATTATTACCGTATAGTTTGAAAAACGGATAATAAATCGTTTGGTTTAGCTCATTTTTGTTATTTTATTTTTGATTTTTTGTTTTTTATGTTATAATGCGTTTAGTTTACTCGCCGGGTCGCTCAATTTTTGTCATTCACCCGCCCTGCTGCTGTAATTAAATAATTATTATAAATATTATTAATATGGTTGTCATCGGAGAACCTCATTCAGCTAGATTAGCACGAGAGCGACTAGAAGCAATTAAAAAATATTTACCTGTTCGTGATGCTGTCAAGCAACAATTACAAGAACGTCAGGAATCTCATGTTGAATTTGAAGAGGATACAAAACAATTATTTAAACCTATTACTGAGACCACTAAAGGTCTTCTTCCTGCGTTAGAAAAAACCGCTGAAGCAACTGGAAAAATAGCAGAGCGAACTAAGAAAACAAAAAGAATTTTACGGGAGCTTCCAGCTGAAATAGCTGCTGCTCAATCAATAATTGAAGGCGATGAAGCACTAGAACCTGAAGGCGCTGAAGCACTAGAACCTAAACCAAAAAAATTAGTTGCTAAACTGATAGATAAATTTAATAATAAAATTATTGAGATAATAAAAAACAAGATTAAAAACATAGTACAAATGGCTGATTTTGTCGAAGGTAGTTTTAGTAACAGAGATCAATTAATGAAATCTGGATACGTTAAAGATATTAAAAACCGTAATGACTGGCGAAAAACATTATATAAGATATATATGAATATTGAACGAATTAGTAATGATGATCTATTATATAAGGAATATATCAGAGAAATTAATAGATTAGTTGAATTAAAGAAAAAACAACCAAAAGAAGAATTTGCAACATTACCACAATCACCACAACTAAAATTACCACGATCACAACAATTACAACCAGTCCAAACAACAGGTAAGGAAGAAGAAGAAGAAGAAGTATTTTATGATACTCCTGGAGCAACTGGAAGTGGTTTAGGAAGTGGTCTTATTTCTTGCCCCAATAACGTTCTTGCTGATGTTGATCGACTAGAAATCCTCATTGGAGGAAAACGAGCTGGTAATAATTCCCCAGAAATAATTAATGAAGCAGCCGATATCTGTAGACGATTATTTACAGGCGGTATCATGGATGTTGATGTTTATCAGTCTCTTATTAACGAAATTGCCGATGACTACTACAGTGACTGAGTACGTAATTAAATACAATTACTATAATAAAATGATCGTACATAGTACTCAACGTGGACCAACTATGGTCAGGGTAATAAATTCACCATTACCAGTATATAAGACAACCTACGGAAATGGACTAGGTGATGTTGTTCAGGGTCTATTTAGAAGGATAGCCCCAAAAGCAATACCGATCGCAAAGCAACTGGGAATGAAAGCTATTGATGTTGTTCGTGAAAAAGGTATTGGTGCTATGGGTAATCTCGCTGGTAAAACATTTTCAGCGATCAAAGATAGACTAACACGATTAATACGCAGACCTGCGGTCCGACCTCAACCTGTAAAATTACCTAGTACTGAAATAATGCCTGCAAATGTCAGTAAAATAATAAATCAAGTTGCTAATCAAAAACTAGCGGAGTTGGCTGATGTACCAATG